>JBBBDQ010001063.1:3912500-4120000 GCA_037127315.1 Ascarosepion bandense | reverse complement strand
TTATTCATATAGCTATTCCAGTTTGCAGACCATTCCATTCTTGAGAGCACTATAGGGGTATCAGCTGCTCTACAACAGTTTGTCTCTCACTGAACTGCCCCCACTCATATTAATATAGGGGGTTGCAGCCTGGGCAGTTAAGGGGTGATATGGTTGCAGAAATTGTTTTACAGCTATGACTGGACTCTCTTGTGTGGCATGGTGCAGAATCCTGTTGCCAGACATAGTCTTCCAGCAGCCATCCTCAAAGCACTTGATGTAGGCTTCCATGCTGAGTCTGAGGCCCTTACTAACAAATTTGGGAGCTTTTTTATGAGAACAATCAGAATCTGTTTTCCAAGCTGCCATTCCTTTGTAATCACCATTAGACTCATCAAACTCTTTCTGAATCTTCAGCACTTTCCTCAGATTGACACCGAAACTCTTTGAAATGTTTGTATCGGAGCTTCTGACATGAATGCCGAACAGTACAGCATGCCGTCTCCCAATTCCTGGCAGAGTGAATTGTATCATGGTGCTCTTTTTCTCACAGGTGGTGCCCAACTGACCCTACTATACTGTGCATTCAATAAAATCAAAAACAATGTGCATGCATGATATCAAAAAATATAAAATGATAATAATTTATCCATCGCACCCTATAAGTAGACGCGAATAGATTGAAAGAGATTAGATAAGATAGATATAAACAGATTTAGAGAGTTAACCATAAAAATCTATATCACAATGAAATTATCTTGCATAACTCTTGGATTAAGTAACAATTACAATAATATTTTTTCATTCCATTAGATACTAATATCAGTGCAATAAATTTCTAAGTCTAACTAAAGAGCATGTTATTGTTAGGATACTTGTATCATGTGACAGGGCAGAGATTTAAAGTTGTTTGATGTAATCTCTGCTTGTATGGCTCTCTGGTATTGTTTGTATCAAAGAGGTTTTGATGGAAGGCCTCCACAAAATTTGCAAAAGATTTTTACTGCTATATACCGTATATACATGAGTATAGTGTGATTTTTTTTTTTTTTTTTTTTTTTTTTTTTTAAATCACAAGTATTTCTTTGGAAGAGATTAAAAATGCATGCATTTTTAGTAACCAGTTGCACTGTAAACAGGTAAATTCTTTTTTCTGGTAACTGTAATCTACCTGGTAGACCTACATTCTCTTAGTACTGTGACACATTAGTTCAAATGTAAATGATAATAATAACTACTATTATAGAGGGCATTGTGGTGCAGTGGATATCAGCTCATAATGAGAAATCAAAGAGCTGAGTTCAAATTCCAGTTGAATTCATTGCATTTACTTACGCACAAATACCCTTGGGAAAGGTATTAGTTCATCTCTTCCCTCTAGCTATGGGTTGAATAGCAGGACAAACTGGGTTCTATAGCCTTGGTTGGCAACCAGTCTACCACAGAAAGTAATGGCAACCTACTTTGGGTAAAATCTTCGACCCAGTCAGTCATGTCTTTTGCAAGACATGATTACTCAAGCGTGTATCACATATGGCACTTAACTGACTGACTGACTGAAAATAATAGTTAAAAACATAATTAAAGATTCTAATCTGCATAAAGTAGAGGATCAGTTTTATATTGTCATGAAATAATAAACTGATCCCCCTAAAATTAGTACAAATTAATATTATAGGAAACGAATACAATTAAAGCTTCTGTTGAACCTAAAGTTAAGAATCTGTTTTTTATTGTTATGAAGTAATAAACTGATTCCCCTACTAATTACTACTTAATAATATCATACATATCTTCTCCCTCTAGCTATGAGTCAAATTACTGAACAGATTGGGTTCTATAGCCTTGGTCGGCAACCATTCTACCGCAGAAAGCAATGGCAACCTACTGCGGGATAATCTTCTGCCGAGTCAGTCATGTCTGTTTTGAGAGACATGATAGCCCAAGCGTGTATCATGTATGGCACTTAACTGACTGACTAACTGAATAATAATAGTTGGAAAAATGATTAAATCTTCTACTGGGCATAAAGTGGGAGATCGGTTTTCTATTGTTATGAAGTAATAAACTGATCCCCTACTAATTACTACTTATTGATATAATAATATAATGTAATCCATCTTTTTTCTCTCAAGCCATGGGTTAATAGCAGGACAGATTGGTTCCCAACAAAGGCTATAGAACACAATCTGCTGTATAAAGTAATGGCAACCTACTGCAGGGAAATTCTTCTGCCTAATCAGTCATGTCTTTTTCAAGACATGATCACCAAAGTGTGTATCACGTATGATGCTTAACTGACTACTTTAGAAAAAAAAAAAATTCCCTCTGCTAACGATTAAATTGCAGGGTAGACTGAATGGCAACCAATGTATGAACAGAAACTCTGAATTTCTGTGACAACAAGAAACTACTCTATCTTTCCCATGAATTCATGGCAATTCATAGATAGTAAAAAAGAAGCTGTGGAGGATGGTGATCACCCATTTTTTATTTAAAAAAAAATGACAGTGATATTTGTAAAAAAAAAAATGAAAGTTTATTTTTAAATCAAAAAAAGTTCTCTTATAAACAGTCAGTCTTGTACTTGTAAAATCAGCTATCCCTTGTATATAAACATGTGATTCAAGAAAGAAAAAAAAGCAGAATCCGTCTTTTTTGTTAACCCCACCCTCCCCAATGGAACAGGTGGAAAGTAAAGCTATAAGAAAAAGATAACCAATCAAATCTTGTTTCCAGGTCTCCGCCCACACCTGACACCTCTTTACCAACCTCTCATTCTGTTTAGATATTTGGTTAGTTACTTTATCAATTGATTTTAGAAAAAGGTGAAGTATTGATCTTTGCTATCAGCTAGGAGAAGAGGTGGGTAGAGATTGGTTGGAAGTTGGAGTGAAAAACTGATTACAAATTGCTTTTAATGCTATGATAAATGTTTGGAAAAGTTTTTGCGTACCTTCCTTTCTTCTGTTTTCTAAAAGAAATATCTGAACACAAGCTTATATATATATATATATATATATATATATATATATATATATGTGTGTGTGTGTGTATGACAAAAATGTAGTTTTAAGTTATGTTGTATTTATGGGTAAAAGTGTCCCATAACGTCAGCAATAGTCTTTTGTGCTTGGACCCAATCTTACGACCTGAAGATTTCTAACATGAAGCTGACTGCTAAAATTTCAAATTGGTTGGGTTTCAATCCCAGCTGGAAGCAATTCAATGTCTAACTGTCCTGATGAACTGTGATGTAGTGAAACAGAACTGTTTGTCAATGACTATATATATATATTTTTTTGTTGTTGTTTTTCTTTAATCTGAAGTGGAAGAGTAGGAAGGTAAATTCCAAGAACCTGATCCTAATCAATATTAAAAATTTGTAATATTAAAAAGTGATGCAGGCAGAGAGCTCATTGTATTAAGAATACAGAGCCAATATAAATTAGAGAAAATTTTCAAAATTCAAAGGTGTCGGATGTACATTTCGACGTAGGATCTCTAATAGAGACTCTACATCACGTCAGCGACATTGTTTTTCCAAATGGCGAAGGCCCTGAGTTAGAGTGTGGAGGGATTTAACTTGCTTCTACCTAAAAGGTTTAATCAAATGAACTTAAAAAAAAAAAAATTTTTTTTAAATCTTATATTGAAACCCATTCCTTCTCACCTAAATACACCTCTTCAAACAGCCCAAAATCTTAACTTTAAAAAGTAATTTAACTCATTTAGTTGTCTATCTTTATAAAATATGAACTCCTATTCCTCCCCTTCCTAAATATACCATTTCAACACCCTGTAACCCTGCGACTACCAGCTCTGTCCTTTTCCACTTTGTGACCGTTGTTAACCAAAAACCCCTCTACACTCTAACTCAGGGCCTTCGCCATTTGGAAAAACAATGTCGCTGACGTGATGTAGAGTCTCTATTAGAGATCCTATGTCGAAATGTACATCCGACACCTTTGAATTTTGAAAATTTTCTCTAACACATATATATATATATATATATATAGACAAAGACTGTCTTTGTTTGCTCTACTTTTGTATTGAGCGCTTTAGTGTTAGGGTTTTTCGTCTTGGGTTTTTTTTCTTTCTTACGAGTGCTTGACTTTTTGTTCATGTACTTCGTTTGTTTCTTTTTTTACTTCCCCTTCTTTTCCCTCCGAGTTCATTCTTGGTGGGTTGTACAAGACGATTTAAATTATAGCTTAATTAATACTAGTTTCGGCAGAGTTAGTTTTGTTATTATTGGTATTGTTATTACTATAGTTAATATATATATATATATATATTACAGAAATTAATGAAACTGGTTATGAATTTGAAATGATTTGTTTGAACATTATCTTTGATTGACACTTATATTTAAGTAAATATTCTGTTTATAATCAAAGAGCATTATATATTTATTTCTACCGGCCTGATTATTTACAATAAATTTTTGTCACAAAAATTTATCATAAATAATCAGGTACCCAAGTACTTTTAATATCTTTCTGAGATCATCTTCAGGGGTTTGAGTTATGGTAACAAAAAATAACCGAAAAACTGTGTTGCTAAAAATTACTGTACAACTTTTTTTCTGCTTCAAATATAAAAATAGACAAATTGCTAGCATTCATTAGAATGTGAAAATTATCCAAAATGGAATTTTTTTTATATGATGTAATGTCATGGTCATGCACGTGTTAAAGCATAAAAAAAAACAGTTCTTTTTGTAAACATTTTAGAACATTACTACAGTATTCATAGCTAATTCTATTAATTGATGGCTTAAGTGTTTTAATGAATATTATCCTAAGAATCTGTAGTTTGCTTTTGTCAGATTAAGTAAATTGCAAACATTATGCCTGCTTATTTTTAGTAAAATCTCTTCATACTCACGGATAATCTTTCACGTATTATAATTGAAAGATGTCAGAAATTAACTGTAATGTTGACAGATGTTATTGTCATTCATTTCTCATACCCGAAGTACTTTTAATCTTCTGAGATTATCTTCAAAGGTGTGAGTTATAGTAACAAAAAAATAACCGCAAAACTGTTTGCTAAACCTTACTGTAATTTTTTTCTTTCTTCAAATATAACTGTTGACAAATGGCTTAGCGTTCATTAGAATGTGAAAATTATCCAAAATGGAATTTTTTTATGTTGTAATGTCATGGTCATGCACGTGTGAAAGTATGAAAAACTGTTCTTTTTACAAACATTTTAGAACGTTACTGCAGTATTCATAGCTGATTCTATTAATTGATGGCTTAAGTATTTTAATGAATATTACCTCAAGAATTACAATTGACATCTTTCAGTTAATATGCAAAAGAATATCCATGAATATGAACGGATTTTATTAAAAATAAGCAAACATTATGTTTGCAATTTATTTAATCTGACACATATATATAATTATGTAGTTATGAATTCCCTGTAGATATGTAGATATATAGATATGCATATCTGTGTATATGTAGATATGCATATCTGTAGATATGTAGATATGCATATCTGTGTATATGTAGATATGCATATCTGTAGATTTGTAGATAAGCATATCTGTAGATATATGTATATGTAGATAAGCATATCTGTAGATATGTGTATATGTAGATATGCATATCTGTAGATATGTAGATATGTGCCCCTAGAAAGAATTATATTAAGCTCTATAATACTCATTATATTGAGCACTGTTCATAATAAAATAAATGCCAGAGCACTCAAAATAAAATAAAAAAACCTTGAGTCCTGTTTACCTGGAATTATATAATCAAGAATAAAAGTTGGATATTTTTATAAACCCATAGATAATATTATATTTCACAGTTCTCTTATGATATCACCACTTGTCAGACCAAATTTATACAACAATGAATTTTATCTGACAAATATTCATTATTGTATGAATTTGGTCTGACGAGTGGTGATAAGAGAGCCGTGAAATATAATTTTACCTATGGGTTTATAAAAATATCCAAATTTGGTTCATGATTATAATAATTCTGTTAAATTTAACAATAAATTTTAACATCCAACTCTGATTTCCCATTTTCTACCTCACTTACCTCTTACACATAATTTGCCAATATAAAGTAAAGTAAAGAATTTTCCACCTCCCTTCACACTACCTGATGAGACATTGTTCCTTTAAACGTCGAAACAAAATGTACACTTTGAAGTAGATGATAATTTGTACATGTTCTAAACTATAATTTATAATAAATATTCATAGCTCTATTTCTATATTGAGCACTGTTTTAAATTAATGTTTTGAACGTTGTTAATATTTTCTTCATTCCTTATTCACTTTGAGATATATATATATATATATATATATATATATATATATATATATAGTTAACTAGTTTCCTTCATTAAATTAGGTTGATATCCAGTTGTATTAAAAAGTGCTCAATACATATATATTTTAGAGCTTTTGAATACTTTTCATTTTAAAGCCAGTTGTTTATACAACCTTGCTTTCAATCTTTCGGTATCTTCAGGTGCTTTTATAACTAACTATATATATATATATATATATATATATAGAGCCAGTACATTGTGGCTGTGTTCATAATTTCATAGTTCTGTATATATATATATATATATATATATATATATATACTATATATCATATATATATATATATATATATATATATATATATATACTAGCATCATAGCCCTGCATTGCCCATGCAATGTTTACAATAATACTCACACAAACATCAAATCTCATGATGCAATAATGTTTATAATATTAAATGGACAAATTCCTTTAAAACTCAGTTATATAAAAAAATAATTATATAAAAAATTGTTGTTTAAAAATTCCATTAAAAAAATTATTTTCTTTTGTTTTGCGAAATTGTGATTTGATGTTTTGTGTGACATTGTAAACAACATTGCGTTTGTTTTTGTTTCAAAATTAAAGGGGGAAAAATTTACATTTTTTGTTGACTAAATGAATTTAACATAAAAATAAAAATTATTTTGTTTTACTGAAATTAGAAATATAAAAACTATTACACACTCAGATCAGAAATTTTCAAAGAATATTTAAAAATGTTGACATTTAATTTTAGAGGAAAAAGTTACATTAATGCCACACGAATTACAGACAGTTGATTTCCTGCATGAAATATTTAGCAGAAAAAAAAATTTTTTTTTTTTTTTTTTTTCTCTCTCTGAAGTATGAAATATTAAATCTGAAAAGAATAATTAAATTAACCATTGGCACATTTTTTTTTTTTTTTACATATTTTGTTTTTGTTTGAAAAAACACTTATATTTCTTTTGTTTCAAAATTATGGGGAAAAATATTCGCATTTTTTTGTTAAAACGTCGGAATAAAAATTAAATATAAAGGCTCTTTTTTTTTTTTTAAATAAAAAAATATTTTAGTTGCATTTGACATGTGTGATTTGATTTCTGTGACATAATCTAGCAACCATCTTAGATGTTTTAAGGAGCAAATCTAAACAATCGGCTCCATTGGCCAAAAAGTGAAAAAGACATAAAAGCATCCACCATCAAAGACGATTTTATCTTGTGTTAAAAATAAAACTTTGCCTAGCAAAGTTTTTTTTTAGGTTTTTATGTTAATATTCCTGTAACCTCTTTGAAGATGGCTTATGTGAGCCGAAAGCTTAGAACCAAATTAATAAAAAAATTATCCAAATGTTGGAGAATTTTTGTCTTTATTTTCACCTGAAATTAAAGCCAAAATATAATGCTTAGAACAGCTCATGATTAAACATAATAGACATTCATTGTCTCTTATATTTAACAGTATATGTTTAGAAGACAAAAAAATATATATAAGGATTACACTGATTAATCAGTTGGTAATAGATAATTTACTTATCCTCAATTAATATTAGCAAAATAAATTAATGAAAACTCTTTGAGAATATTATTTAAATTAATTCAATGTCTAACTGATGAATCTTAAGCTAGGACGAGATTTTTATGGCATAATAAAGAAGGATGATTGAGTACATAAACCGATTGTGTATGGGAGATGAACAAGATGACAGATCAAGAGGCAAATATTGAAATGATCAGTCAACAATTATCAGCTAATGAGTTCTTATTACTGTCATTAAACTCTTGTGGCTCTGTATTGTGTGACATTTGTATTTTATATCATTAGCCTTTTTTGACATCTACACACATGCACACACATTTATATCCAGGGCCGTAGCTGATGCTAAAAAAAGCACCGGGCACAGAGAAAATTGCCCGGATTTATTAGCTGACAATGTGATGACGTCATCAGTGTCATCCGTTTCCAGAAACTATAATTTTTGCAGATTTGGAAATTAGGCACAGAACGTGAATGAAAGCAGGAAATCGGGTTCGGACTTTCTGAGTATAACCAGTCTTTTCTGCCAAAATTAATAAATAAGCAAACAGATTTTTACTGTGTCATTCGGATGTTTTCTTCGTTTCTCTTTCTTTCTTTCTTCATGAATTGTTTAGTTTGATTTCTGACAAAGACATTTTTCCTTGCTTGGATTTTCACTATGATTGTACGGTTCAGCCCGGACCCATGCCCGGTGTGCCTGGTAGTCAGATACAGCCATGTTTATATCTACCTACAAATTCAGTGATTTCTCATTCCTGTTGCAGAATCTGCCTCCCTGATTAGACATGTCTTCAGAGGTGTAGCCATTCTCACCATTCTTCATCAGTTGGAAGTTGGTGAGACTGTTTAACCCATATAGGAGGTTTTGAATTCAAAGTTGTCCTTCTCTTAGACTGAGGCTTACGGCCATATCAAATTGAATACACTGGTTCTTGCTCGATCACCTAAGTTAAGCAACGTTGAGCCTGGTCAGTACTTAGATGGGTAACCGCTTAGGAATACCAGGTGCTGTAAGCGTTTATTGATGGATGTGCGTGCTTACGATCATATCATGTTGAATACACCGGTTCTCGCTCGATCACCGAAGTTAAGCAACATTGAGCCTGGTCAGTACTTAGAGAGGTGACTGCTTAGGAATACCAAGTGCTGTAAGCGTTTAGTGACGGATGTGTGTTGTGGTGCAGTGGATATTGACTCAGAAAGAGAAATCGGTGAGCAGAGTTCGAATTCCAGTTGAATACCCTGCATTCACTTAATCACTGGTACCCTTGAGAAAGGTATTAATCCATCCCTTCCCTCCAGTTATGGGTTAAATAACAAAAGTAGGACTTGGGGACCCTGCCCTTAAAAACAAATCCCAATGAATCTTGATACCCAAAAAGAAAAAAGTATTACTAGACACAAAACTTATATAAAAACAACAATAAATTGTTGAAAGAAAAAGGTATTACCAGCAATAAATAAATAAAATTTAGTTGGCAATAAGTGATCCACAGAGGTTGATATGCCGTAAAAACAAAAACAACCAACCAACAAATCTCTTAGACTGGTTGTCACCGAAGACTATAGGACCCAGTCTATCCAGTTATTTAACCAAACCTTGAGAGAGAAGAGATGTATCCATACCTTTACGAAAATGTGGTCAGTATTTTGCTTAGCATAGTTGCAGTATAAACATGTTGATTCTGTGGATTAAGCAGGTGTCTAGAATAGGAAGTCCAAAAAAGAAGCAATAGCCAGTTATTGATTAATAAATCTTTTTTCGACCAACACTTCTTCAGAAGAATATGTTGGTACCGTCTTAGATAAAGAAAATGAAACAAATTCTTATAATGAAACCAAAGTAGAGGAATAAATAAGGAACTGCAATTGAAATTTATTAAAATGAGGAAGGGAAAAAAAAAATGCCAATAAACAAAAATGTATATAATTTTTTTTTTTTTTTTTTTTACTCACAGCTTTTCTAACAAAAACAGAGAATGAACAAAATTCTCTGTCTACACAATGACAGTTGATGTAACACTGCTTTCAAGATTTGCAAGTGTTTGGCTGCTCGTACTCTGTATAAAATGCTAAATACTGTAATCTGGTACTTTACAGCACATCCTGGGTTATCTATCAAATGCCGCCCAATAGCTGATGATTCACAAATAAAGAAATATAAAGTGATGCTAATTTACCCATTACAACTTGTGTGTGTGTGTGTCGCTCTCGCTCTCTCTCTCTCTCTATATATATATATATATATATATTCTAAACATATATTGTTAAATATAACAGACAATGAATGTCTATTATGTTTAATCTTGAGCCATTCTAAACATTGTGTTTTGGCTTTAATTTCAGGTGAAAATAAAGACAAAAATTCTCCAACATTTAGATATTTTTTATTAAACGGGTTCTAAGCTTTCGGCTCACATGAGCCATCTTCAGAGAGGTTACAGGTACGTTAACATAAAAACATCCACCATCAAAGATGATTTTATCTTGTGTTGACATAAAACTTTGCTAAGCAATAATAACAGTTACCAAAAATAGCAAATGCAGTTCGTAAATTTGTAATGCAGTTCTATAACGTCACACCATGTGAGAGCTCGAAATGATAACAGAACCATATATTTAAATGCAATGCAATATGTTATGACCAGATTTAAACATGATTTTATTAAGTGAGAGTTAATGTAGATGACCGCCAATATTTTATGTTATTGTCTTTGTAACCTCTCTGAAGATGACTCATGTGAGTCAAAAGCTTAGAACCAACATAATAAAAAAATATCCAAATGTTGAACTATTTTTATCTTTATTTTCACCTGAAATTAAAGCCAAAATATGATGTTTAGAACGACTCATGATTAAACATAATAGACATTCATTGTCTCTCATATTTAACAATATATGTTTAGAAAATTATCTGCTGTTTTGATAGACTAATATATATGTATATATATATATATATTAATGCAGGTTTCATTGAATAATATAGACAAGTTTTGTCTATTGTGTAGGATCCGTTCAGACTGTCTGATATACTTGATGGTGATATCGTTGAAAGACAACAAAAAATCTCAGTAATTGTTGATTTTTTTTATCGGGTTTAAGCTTTCGGCTCACAAAAGCCATTATCAAAGAATAAATATTAGTAAACATAGAACATTTAAGTTATTAACAATAAAGAGAATTAAATTGAAGAGACAAGTCCATCCCTACCGTGGCAGATGGCCGCAGACAGTGACAAAATGGTGGCATTAGACCTGATAAAAAAAATCAACAATTACTGTGATTTTTTGTTGTCTTTCAACGATATCACCATCAAGTATATCAGACAGTAAGAACAAATCCTACACAAAATTAATAGACAAAACTTGTCTATATTATTTAATAAAACCAACATTAATGAAAAAATGCTGCCAAAATGCACACAATTTAAATATATATATATATATATATATATATATATATATATGATAGTAATAATGGCTACTCATATTCAAGGATACCCATCTACCAGGGCTTGCAAACACTTGCTGTTTCTTTAGAGCCCACTTGTGGTTTACACTGCAAATATTTTGAGCAGACCTTAGTTACAGTTTATGGGAGAGAGTACGTTATCTAGTATGAACAACAATTTGAACAAGGCCAGGATGCTCAAACCCTCAAAGACTTGTGACTTCAAGCTGGCACAATGATTTATGGCTTCTCAAAGAAAGCTGACTACTCAAATCTACTCCACGGCCTGGGTCAACCTGTGATATGGTTTTCAGGTGTTTTCCAAAGGTGCCACACACTGAAATCGCCTTCTCCAGACTGATAACATCAAGAAGTCACCTTCCTGACAAATTGGCCATTGGGAGATTGTAATCCGGGCTTCATGGCCAGAAAGCGAACGTTCTAATCACTCACCCCCATGCTCATTATATATATATATATATATATATATATATATAAACTGTAAATTTATCTTTAAACATGTCTCGAAAAACCCACTGTGTATAAATGCGGAGGGGAAAACAATGGAAACAAAAAAAGAAACGAACTAAGAACTAGAACATTAGTCAAAGTACTAGTTGAAAGAAAAAAAACCTGAGACGAGGAATCTAACATGTAAAGCGCTCAATACAATAGCAGAGCAATTAAATAAGTAAGTAGCTAACCTAGAGCCAACGGACCTACCTAAGTTTCACCTAATGGATCATCAGGCCAACTTGCCCTGATAATCCATTAGGTGAAACCTAGGTAGGTCCGTTGGCTCTAGGTTAGCTGCTTATATATATATATATATATATGTATGTATGTATGAATAAGTAGCTAACCTAGAGCCAACGGACCTACCTAGGTTTCACCTAATGGATCATCAGGGCAAGTTGGCCTGATTATCCATTAGGTGAAACCTAAGTGGGTTTGTTGGCTCTAGGTTAGCTACTTATTCATACATATTTATATATATATATATATATATATATATATATATATATATACACACACACACATGCAGAGTTTTATATTTATTTGATATAGAGTGTGTCTCAAAAATACTGACATCATATAAAATGTGAATATCTAAGCAACTACACGTCAGACTCACACAAAATTAAGTAGGCTTCATGTTAAATAACAAAAGATTTATTTATCAAAATTCAAACAAGATATTCAAAGGTGTGTAGATTTCATAACCAATTTCACAAAACTTCAAAAATGTTCAATAAGCGCACCACCTGTGACATGATACACATTCAGTTGGTAGTCCAGCTCCTGCCAAACATGCTTCGGTGATTTCCTGCATAAGTTCCTCTGTACTTGTAGAAAGAAGGTGGGTTGGGATATAGACCTGTCCTTTCACATACTCTCATAGCAAAAAAAATCACAAAGTATCAAGTCAACAATCATTATCACTGGCATGCCCATTCCATCTTCCTGGTGGATTCTCAATGATATATATTTGTGCAGCAGTCTTTCTTTTAAACATGTTTCATTAAAAATGACCAGCAAAGATTTTATTCATTTTTTATTTAATTTTTCCACTATTCTTACATGTTTTCTTTTTTGCTGGAGATAAAGAGTGTAAAAATGTTCCATAATGTTTTACTTTCCAGGCACTTTCAGCTACTTCACTGGCTATTTTCAAGGATGTTATTTTTCCGATGTTGTGATTTTATCCTCATGTTTTGACTGGAATGTAATTTTTGTGTGTTTTGAAAAGGGGCATTCTTTAAAACAATCACATGACTTGAGTGACTGGATATCACGTGGGAGTCTATTCTTTTTTTTTAAATTGTCAAAACTTTTTCCACTGTTAAATAATGTAAGGTTGATTGTAGGAAAAGAGTTGGATATATAGTGCCTCTCTTATAGCGAGGTGCCTTTAATATTGTGATTTAAATTCTTTTAAATTATGGGCTAATAAATGATTTTTTTTTATTCCCAGCAAAAAGAGAACATGTAAGAATACAGGAAAGATTAAACAAAAAATTAATAAAACCTTCCTTTTCAGTTGTTTGTAACAAAACATATATATACATTATATATATATATATGGTAATTTTGTTATTACAATTGTTTATAAAAGCACTAGCAGTATAGCCCAGCGTTGCTTGGGTGTAATGAACGCTTGAAAACTAATCCATGGTCCTGGAGCTCAGACTATTTGGACGTTGGCATGAAAGACTAAAAAGCAATAGTTGTTTCCAGTTAAAGCGAAACCGCAGACTGAAAGAAAAATGAATGGATGTAAGTCAAATTTTGATTTTCTGGTATTGATATCAAATAAGTTTTTTTCATCGTAAACTGAATTTTGAAGGTTAAATAAGTCCTCTGAGTAAATGGTATCATGGCTGAGACTAAGAACTACAATTATACCTACTTAGAGCCAAATCCAAAGTAAAAACTAAAATAAAAGGGCTGAAAAAAATAGAGACATACAGGCAGATAAACAGACACACACACAAACATCTTTCTTTTAATATATATATATATTATCGATTTTCTGCACTATTGTAAGAACTGCAACCTTGAAACTTCTGAATATTGTTTATGTCTTTGTCTATGAGCATATCAAATTTGATTAAAGTCAGACCACTCTTTCTATAACCCGATTTTTTCGATTTTCAATATTTATTAGGAGTACCTCGACACAAAACTTAGCTAAGAACACTCGCAGATGCTTATAGTACAACAACATAAATTTTCAAGAAAATTGGTTCAGCTGTTTCGGAGTCTATAGGTAATGGGGACACACACATACACACACAAAGTTCCATTTATAAATAAGTTTAGATAATATCCCCATAAACCATTGTAATAACAAAATTACAACATTAGGGTCTATTCTATATCAAGCAGGCTTTATAAAAGTAAATGCTTGAACAGTGGGTTTTTTATCTCTGTGTTATTTCACTGTTTTGTAATATAGATATATATATATATATATATATATATATATATATATATGACAGAAAAGGAAAAACCACTCAGTCAAAACATGAAAAGTAACGAATAACATCAAAAATAAGCTCCCCTAAGAAAGTGGCCAAAGGCACTTGGGACAGTATGGACAGTTTTTGTGCTCCCTTGCTACCACTAAATGGGCGGGGGGGATGTAAGAACACTGGAAAAACTAAAAAAAAAAAAATTAAATTTTTCCTCGTCTGTCATATTTAATGTAAGATGTTTAAAAGAAAAGTTTCTGCCCAAATATACATTCATTGCGCTTCAACAGTTGCACCTGTATTTAGGCTGACATGTCTATCTTTGAGGTGTCATTCTTAAGAGTGGGCTTCTTGTGGTGCCATTCTGATTTTGCTAAATTGGACTCACTTAAAACCAGGATCTGATTCCACAGCTGAAATCCAAGAGCAGTCTAGAAGTTGTCTGCCTCCTCCTTACTTTTGACTGTTCCTTTTTCTTTAATTAGATGAACTTGAAAGCTGAACTCCCAATGCACCCATCACCCTACTTCTTACCCCGCCCCACATACTGCATCTTTTAAAAGCCTTTTATTTGTTTATTTATTACAGTGAGAGAGAGGAGGGTTGAGGGAATAACAAAAATTTTAAAAGGATGTAATTTTCAGCATTCCATACATTCCATACATTCTTTCTACTCCTCTTTAAATTTTAGGAATAAAGTCTAGGGGAAGGGTGTATTCAGAAGAGAGGGTTGTTGCCTTGAATCTTGATACAGAATCCTAGAGAATTTAAAGATGATGAAGGGTGATGATGATGTAAATGTCTAAAGAAATGCTGGGAAGAAAAAAAAAAGGTGTTTTATTACCTTCATAAACATTTTTTATCATTACCTTAAGATAAGTGAAGTAACAAGATTATAAATATTTACCTGAAATTGTACAAGGTCAGTTTAGAAATGTTCCAACATTTTTTTTTTTTAATCAATTAACCCCAAGGAAGGCAATAATGCCATTAAAGGGCTGCTAGGAGGGAAAGCGAATGAAAAAACTTTAGAAGGAACCAGCAGAAACCCAATTCTAAGCTGGCAACTGAAGATAAACTTGTACTCCTGCTTGACAGACTGGAGAGGAGTTGAGGAAAAAAATAAAATTTCAAAATTTAGGCGGAGATGTTAGGAGTACAGATTTGAAGTAGAGTTTAGAAGGAACCGGAAACCGAATCCTTAACAATGGATAAAACACTACTCCTATCTAAAAGATAGGGAAGGAGTGCAAACAGGTCAATAGGCGTAACTAACTATTCCTATTGAGGAAAAAAAAAATACTTAATAAAATTTCACAGTTTAGGCTGAGATGTTAGAAGTACAGATTTGAAGTAGAATTTAGAAGGAACCAGAAACCGAATTCTAAACACGGGATAAAACACTACTCCTATCTAAAAGATAGGGAAGGAGTGCAAACAAGTCAATAGGCATAACTAACTACTTTTATTGAATAAAAAAAAAAGGAATAATTAATAATTCAATGTTTCATAAATAAGGAATAAATAAAATTTCAAAGTTTATGCCGGGATGTTAGAAGTACAGAATTGAAATAGGGTTTAAAAGGAACCAGAAACCGAATCCAAAATAAGATATAAACCTCTACTAAAACTTCAAAAGACTAGGGAGGAGTGTGAACCAAACGATAGGCAAACCTGTCTACTCCTATTTAATATTAAATGTAGCCTGCCAAGGGAAATAACACTTGAAGTCATTTTGAAATTATTCTTTTTGGACTCTTAATGATGCCTTTTTTCTCATTCAAAATATTTTTCAAAATCCTCTTTTTAAATAGTTTCCATATCATGTTCTTTTTTTCATATTAGAAATTGGAATTTATTATTACATAGACTTTTGTAGTGAAATTAGAAATTTTACTTAAAATATTATATAAAATAAGTGAGTTTGTTTAAGAGTATTTACTATTTACTTTATTTTTTAGAACTATTGTTCACCATAAACAAGGCTCAAGAGTCACTCATGCTAGAGTAGTAAGTAAATTTGGTTGTTGAAAAGACATAAAAGTAAACAAGTGCATGTTATGGGGATATAGAAAAGATAACGGTTGGCCCTCGAGAAAAAGGTCAAGATTGTTGCAATCCAGAAAGCATCCACTTGGGAGTCCATTCCACAATGCTACTGTTCTGGGGAAGATGCTCTTGTAGTTGAATTTGCTACTCACCAATGAGGAAAAAAATAAAATTTCAAAATTTAGGCGGAGATGTTAGGAGTACAGATTTGAAGTAGAGTTTAGAAGGAACCGGAAATTGAATCCTTAACAATGGATAAAACACTACTCCTATCTAAAAGATAGGGAAGGAGTGCAAACAGGTCAATAGGCGTAACTAACTACTCCTATTGAGGAAAAAAAATAAATACTTAATAAAATTTCACAGTTTAGGCTGAGATGTTAGAAGTACAGAATTAAAGTAGGGAATGAGAATGAGTCTACAGTGTTTCTGTGGCAGGGCGGCTTATAGCTGTGAATGTTGACTGGTGGAACTCAGGACTGTACCTTCTGTAAAATGACAATCGAGTATCAAGAAGCTAGTAATATTTTGTCGATGGGAAGTATGTTTCAGCGTGAAAAAAAACTCTTCAAAAGGTCATGTACTTCTGAACTCTGTCAAGGCTGGTCATTGGTTAGCTCCAGCCCAGATTTGGCAACAATAATCCATTTTGGGGATGGAGACAAACCTCTGCACAATGTATGAAGAATGTGCAGGAGAGAGATTCAAAATGAAACAAACTGGTCTTTTTAAAAGAATCCTTTAAAAACAATTTTATTCAGATAGCCATGAGTTTCCTTTAACAAAAGGGAAAGAAGCATTGTCATGCTTAAAAATATTTCTGAAAGTCTTTCATTTCTTGAATCATAGATCAATGTGTACTTTCCAAAACAAAACCTAATTTATATTTGATCTGTCGTCTCAGTATCATCTAGAACTTGCGATGGGTTTGCAACTTCACCACATATAATCCCAGCTAAAACCATTATCCACTGCTTTCTTGGTGATGTCTTAACTTGTGCACGCAGTTTTTACCAGTAGCCCTCTCCCATTTTGACAATCTAATTGATAAATTGAGAGTGGCATAACATTCGTTGGTGAAATGAATGGTTGAAAAATTAGTCATATATTCTTTTGCTCATTTCATTCATTGGTTCCAAATGTATGTTCTCAAAGTGATCTTTATATCAGGCTTATGTTTGCCACTTGGTTTTATATCATGATATTTTGTACTTTTTGATACTGCCTTGCTACCATAATGCCTAAAAGTTTAATAACTTTACAAAACCCTTTTTTTTTTGCCTTTTTTCTTTTTATAACCTAAATTTTTCTTAATACAGTACACACAAGATCGTCTAGCTAAATACCTCAATTTGCCCTTATCAGATATGCATTGGAGTCAGTTGTTCAGGATTTTTAGTGAACTGTTTGGTGGTACCTGTCAATCATTTTTTGCACTTTTCGTAGTTGTTTTACGTTTTGCAAACTCTTATCTGACAAATCTGTGTTGTGACACATTTAAAGCGTCAAACTTATAATGTGGCTGTTAATTTGAGACTAAGAAATTCATCCATGGTAAATGTTGTTACAAGGCAGCTTTCCACAGCTTCTAACTGATGAAATGAAGAACATTCGTTTACCATTGGTAAAAATGAATCACTGGTTGTGCTGGGTGGTGAGGAATATCTAGAAAATCAGAAAGAGCCTAACTTGGATACTTTTTTTTTTCAAAAAATGAAAACAACTATTGTTCCCTGAAAACAAGGCCCAAGAGCCACTCAAACTAGTGGGATACTGAATGCATTAATTGTAAGGGCATAGATATAAATGAGTTCATCTTATAGAGATATAGGAAAGATAATGGTTGATCCTAGACAAAGTGGTTAAGATTTTTGTGATCAGGAAAGCATGTAACATGGCTATTTGAGACTTAGAAATTCAGTCAGGTCCATACGTGATACATGCTTTGGGCGATCATGTCTCTTTCGAGACATGACTGACTGGGAAGATTATCCCGTGGTAGGTTGCCATTGCTTTCTGCAGTAGACTGGTTGCCAGTCAAGGCTATAGAACCCAATATATCCTATTATTTAATCCATAACTGGAGGAAAAAGATGGATTAATACCTTTCTCAAGAGTATCTGTACGTAAGTGACTGCAAAGAATTCAACTAGAATTTGAACTCTGCTCCCAGATTTGTCGTTCTGGGCTGATATCCACTGCAGCACAACACACGTAGAAATTCAGCCATAATATATCTTGCTACAAGGAAATTTTTACAGTTGCTAACGCATGAAATGAAGAGTGTTTGTTTTATCACTGGCAAAAATGAATCACCAGTTGGGAGTGGGGGAGATTGGTTATAGCTAACTTTCCAATGGTTTTATTGTACTCTTTGTAACTGTAATAATTTCTGACAAAATTGTTTATACAGTTTGGATTAAAAACTGACAAAACAAATTTTTTTAATTAATTTCTATGGTTTGAATCATTTTTCTCATTTTAAGAAGAATTCAAAGTCTGGTATTTTCTGAAGATCATTGACAGTTTGATACCTTAAACAAGAGGTTGGCAAGCTTTTTGGTGAGAGTAAGCCAGACAGCCACGTAGCTTATCAGGGGAGGGCCATGATATCAAATGTACTATAATAAATTATCTTGACCTCAGACCACTTAGTCACAAAGATGGCTTTGGTCTGATGAAACTTTCTCTATAGCAGTTGTTTCTTGTTAAATTAAGGAAGTACATTTTCTGAGGAGCTCAATGATAAAATAGCTGTGTGTCCAGCTTTCGTTGAAATTTTAACACTCAAAATTCACCTTTATTTTCTTAATTTTCATGGACCTGTTTTTGTTCAGGTAAAAAACGACTTCCGGAAAGGAAAAAAAAAATGAATATGGTAACTGAGTTACATTGAGTTTGTAGGCTGGACAAAAATTTTTTGTAGGCCAGAGTTTGCCAACCCCTGCCTTAAACCAATTTCTGAGCCTTGTTCCCTGTTTAGGATGTGGTTTCCGGCTTTCTCTTTTCCAATCTTTTCACTCTTACATAGCCCTCTGCACATCAGTGGCGTTACCGCCTTGCTCAGGTTAAAAAAAAAATGTATTCAGGTATGAAACTGACAGTCACTATTCTGTCGGGTTAGTGCCAGTACTATTTGCATCTAGAAACATCCTATCTTCATAAAGATTATGCATACCTACAAATATAGCAAATCTTAAACTTTATATAGTCATTTAATGAGATAAAAGATCAGTTGACCTGAAAAGCATTGATAGTGGATAGATTAGTTAAAAAGTTTAATTAGTTATCTTCCAACTCGGATTTAAAAAGGCATCATTTTCATTTCCTCCAGCTATGAAATAAATGAGATCTCTACCAATTCAAATCCTTGTAACATAATAGATTGACTTCTTTAGTTTTGTTTGGGCAGTCTCTGAATTGGCAGCCAACCTGAAGGATGACCTTAAGAATATTAGGTGCATCTCACCATGTCCTGCTCAGTTACTGTTCACTCTATTTCCACTGTGGCTAAATCTGTACTACCTGGTCCAGGGGTTCAACTCACAATTGTTATATCACCAATTTCACTGCTTTCATCGGAAGAAATCTGGAAAGCACATTGATCAAACATTGTGAGAATAACAACAAAGATGAGGTCTATTGTCTGAATGTAAATAATAACACCTTATCAGAGAAGTTGTCTATGACTATATCGTGTTGAATACACCAAAGTTAAGCAACATTGAGCCTGGTCAGTACTTAGATGGGTGATCATTTGGGAATACCAGGTGCTGTAAACATAAGGACCAAGAATGGTCTACCGTTCCTCCAGGTTTGGGTGTCGGGCACAGGGCTAACAACCCTGCCCTATAAAATAAAACAAATTGTTACGGAAACTGTAACAAAAAGTTGCTACGTTACACAACATTGCATGTAACGGGTGAGATGATGATCAGAGAAATTCAAACAGAAGATGATCAGGTGATAACAACAACAAAGATGAGGATATTAGTCTGAATACTTATAATGATGACTCCTCACACCAGAAATTCAGAAAGAGGCTGATCAGGTGATAGTAACAACAAAAATAAGGATATTACACAAATTAGTGTTTGGACTATTGTAATGTTTATGTTGTTTCGACCATTGTACGTCCCAGCCTTCTTTGTATGCTAGGAATTTCAAACTGAACCTTTGATTTTGATCACTGGGGTATGTCATTCTCATTCCATGTACAATACCACTTCTGGTAGCCATGTAGTTATCTCCCTTTAACTTTATAGTTATCTCTCTCTAATTTAACTCTCTAAGTTACTTGTTCACCACTGCTGTAGCTTGGTATTGAACTCACAACTCTTGGGATCGAATCACTGGAACTAACCAACGTCTATATCCACTATATCCTTGAGGACACATCACTACCAGAAGTGGCAACACACATGGAATGAGAATGATATACCCGAGTGATCAAAAGGGTTTGGTCCAAAATTTCTAACACCTGAAGAAGGCCAAAGCTTACAACAGCCGAAACTCCATAAACATGGCAATAGTCAAAATTGGGGCAATAGTTGAAACAATGTAAATAATCTAAATACTACCTCATCTCAGAAGTACAGACAAATAAGGATATTAGTGTGAATGTAAATAACAGTGACTCTTCATACCAAAAATTCAGAAAGAAGCTGATCAGTTGATAATGACGACAACAAAGATGAGGAAATTAGTCTGAATGTAAATAATGATGATTCCTTATCCAAGAAATTTAAGCAGAAAATTTGCTTGCCAATCTTAAATTCCTGCTTCATCCCATAAAAAACAATTTTATCAAGCAACATACAAAGCACTAACCTATGCACGAGTATGTTGTCTTCAATGGAATCATGGAAATCTATATCCCCCCAAAAAATAGAAAAGAACGAAAGACAAAATATTGATTTTCAAGAACATCTGTTTGCATTACTTCCAGATTAAAATTTATTAAAACCTTTTATTTTCCTGAACAAAAATTAAACGGAAGCATTGAAGTCATTTGCAACAAATTTTAAAAAAATGTCTACCAAGAAAAAGTAGCTGAAAAAAAATTTTTTTTTTTTTTTAATTTAGAAATTATCTACGATTTTTTTTTTGTATTTGTAATTACTGAATCAGTTGCTGTTCGCTCAGTTGTTAGTGCTACAAATGGTGTACTCTGAAATCTCCCACCTAAACCGTACAGCGGAGTAATGGTTACTGGCTCAGACTGAGAAATTAGAGGGCTGCGTATGAATCCATATCTTCTTGCTACAGCTATAACTTCAATAGCAGGGCAGACTGGGTCCTATAACCTTGGGCAGCAGCTAGTCTAAGTGAAAAAAAACTGAATTTCAATCAAATTCCAGTATTTTAAAAGTGTGTATGCATGTGGTTAGGGGTCTGCCATGCATGATACATGCTTTGGGCGATCATGTCTCAAAAAAGACATGATTGACAGGGCAGAAGATTATCCTGCAGTAGGTTGCCATTGCTTTCTGCGGTAGACTGGTTGCCGACCAAGGCTATAGAACCCAATCTGTCCTGCTATTTGACTCATGGGTAGAGGGGGAAGAGATGTATCATATTATTAAGTAGTAATTAGTGGGGGATCAGTTTATTACTTCATAACAATATAAAACTGATCCCCAATTTTATGCCCAGTAGAAGCCTTAATCATGTCTTCAACTATTACATTCAGTCAGTCAGTTAATTGCCATACATGATACACACTTTGGGCAATAATGTCTCAAAAGAGACATGACTGACTGGGCAGAAGATTATCCCACAGTAGCTGGCCATTACTTTCTGTGGTATACTGGTTGCCACCCATGGCTATAGAACCCAATTTGTGCTATTATTAAACCCATAACTAGAGGAAAGAGATGGATTAATACCTTTCCCAAGGGTATTTGTCCGTAAGTGAATGCAAGGAATTCAACTGGAATTCGAACTCAGCACCCCGATTTGTCGTTCCAAGTCAATATCCACTGCACCACAACACACATCCAGGGGGTCTGCTTGTGAATCCAAATTCCCTCTGCAAAGCATATTATTAGCACAGCTTGAGGTATGGCATTAAAAGACGCTCAATGTTCCAAGGGAATGAGAGGAAATAATTATTTATGTATGTATTGGCGCTTCTGCTTAGAATTAAAGTGTAGTCTCTGTGCTCTGTGAAAAATAAGAGAGACTTAAAATGTGT
Organism: Ascarosepion bandense; assembly: GCA_037127315.1. Classification (NCBI taxonomy): domain Eukaryota; kingdom Metazoa; phylum Mollusca; class Cephalopoda; order Sepiida; family Sepiidae; genus Ascarosepion; species Ascarosepion bandense. Next base: position 4,097,479 of record JBBBDQ010001063.1, on the reverse strand, counting down.
ATGTATATATGCAGTCCCAAAAAGAAATCGGTTAAATTTAACTTATAATATTCTAAGCATTCTGTTACTGTGAAGTCAAATCAATTTTTTTTTTTTTTTTTTACGAATTGAGATTTTTCATTAAAAACAAAAAAACTTCAAAACCTTCATTTAGTCAATTATCTCTTGTCATTTGAAAAGGTCATTCAACAGTGCGCTCACTCCAAGCAAATACTTGTGGAGGTTATGAGCCCTGTTCAATAATTTTTAGCTCAATTACGAAACAGTTTTTTTTTTCTTTTAGTCATATCATCCCCAGCAAGATAAGACTGCCACAAGTGCGCAGTGGGCTATAGTGAGAGAAAAGACTGGGCACAGGGAGTATTGAAGAAAGCATAAAAGATGAATGGGATTCAAGAAGATAGAAGATGGCAATTGATGTTGCATATAAATTTTTGAAGATTGTAGTTATCAGAGAAACAAGTAAATGGAAAGGAGTTGCACAGGCGGGAAGTGCGAGAAATGAAACGCCAATTACATTTCTTTTTTATAAACTGATATTTTCCGTTGAAAAAAAAAAAGAACTTCACAAATGTTATCATGACACTCGTCCACAGAAGCTGATGACTACCCTTTTCCTCCATATATTATTAGCCATGTCTGATTTCAATGTTTATATATATATATATATATATATATATATATACTGCTGAGGATCTGCTTGTGAATACAAATTCCTACTGTAATTCCTGTTTCCACTTCCTTGGATGTGGCATTAAAAGAAACACTGGGTTCCATAGACATCAAGAGGTAACTATATATATAACATGCCAATTACAGATGAGGGACTCTAAAATCAAGCAGGTACAGAAATTTAAATACCTAGGAAGTGTTCTAACAGAAGACGGGAAGTGTGACATTGAGATCCGAAGGCAAATTGGCATGGCGAAGGAAGCATTCCAGAAGTTGAGTAAAGTATTAAGTCAGTCAGTCAGTCAAGTGCCATACGTGATACACGCTTGGGCAATCATGTTTCGAAAGAGACATGACTGACTGGGCAGAAGAAGAATATATATATATATATATATATATATATATATATATGTGTGTGTGTGTGTGTGTGTGTGTGTGTGTGTGTGTGTGTGAGTCGAATATGTGGATCAGAATCTGATAAGATGAATAGAATAAGTAAAGAACAAATAGGAAAAAAGTGTCTTTAATTTAACATGTTTCACTTATAACAAGCTTCAGAGATTTATTAAAGATGAATGATTTAAAAATCTGAGAGACAGTATGTTGATTGAGGTATTAATTCATTGGTCAGATATGTGTCACGTGTGATAAAGCAATGAATGCATATTAAATGTAGAAGAATATATATATATATATATATATATATATATATATTGTTTTCCATAGAGAACAAGAGGTACTAACTATATACATATATATAATTAAATTTGTTTATTTAAAATTATATAGTTAATTTTAAATAAAAAAACAAATTTAATTATATTATGCTCTGCAATAGTTGTATTGAGAGCACTTTTATAAAAAAAATAAATGCTGGAGAACTCGGAATTGTAAAACTGTTAGTTCTCTTCACCTGTGTGTATATATATATATATATATATATATATATATATATATATAAAACATTGAAGAGACCCTAATATAACACGGAGGATAATAAAAAAAGCCAAACCTTACAACGGTGGCGATGTCTGCAGATTGTTCCAAGAGGAAACCTTAGCCATAATATTATTTCCAGAACCAAAAAAAAAAAAAACTAAAAGATCAAAAGTAATGTCCAGATGTACTCACACCTATAGATACATTTTAGGATCATACAAACCTGAATGAAAATGTTTAAGATTCTTAAGCAACACCTTCCTAATTTTGAAATTTTCAGTTGTTTAAAAATTCCATTTGTGCGTTCATAAAAATCCTTGTTGTACGTTTGAAAAGAAATACGTAGGTTGTGGAAATAAATCGTTTCCAAATAAAAAATACTCAAAAGTTCTACAATATATATATACTGAGCACTTTTTAATATAACTGTATACTGTTCTAATTTAATTATGACCCAAAACTGGTTAACAATAATTTTATATATATAAGGCAAAGAATTTGTCACTGTAGCAGGTTTATGCCGACTTTGAATTTTTTTGAGGACACCATTATGATGTGCTCATTCATCAAGGCTTTTATTTTTTTTTTTTTTTTTTTTGTGTGTGTTTCCAGGATTTTATTTATATGGAACTTGGTGTGATTTGATATTTTGTGAGAGTGGTCTTATTTGCAATTGGTTATTTTTTTTTTTATTTCAATTGTGCAGATGTTTGATTTCTTTTTATTGCTTTTTAATGTTTGAGCATTTGTAGGCTTAATTGCCTTTTTAGCTGGTTTGTTCTTGTCATGTAGGTTGACCTATTTTTGTTGTATTGACCTTTTTCATTGGTTTGACCTTTTTCTTATGTTGGCATGTTTGACCACTTAAGGCTTTGTTTTTTTTTTTTTTGTTTTTTTTTGTTGTTTTTTTTAGGTCATGGTTGGTGTGCTTGTGTTCTTGTGTATATTTATGTTTGCGGGCTTTGTGTATGTGTGTGCTTTTTTTTGTTTGGTAGTTTGTAATATTTTCTGTTTTTGTCATGATTGAGTGTTTGTATATTCATATTTTTATTTGTAGGTTTTGTTTTTATTTGATTTTGATGTTATTTATTGTTATTTTTGTGGCAAAGTTAATATTTGTTCACATGTCTACATTTCCATTATCTTGTTTCTTTTGTTTAATATTTTACTTGGGTTTTTAAAGCTGATTACTGCTAGTTTCACTTCTAGACATAATTTACAGCTTTTGCTATTGCTCTTTTTACTATTTCCCATTTTATTTTGGTGATAATGTCATTTGCTTTCTGCTTCTATATATATTTATAATGGAAGAGAGCTGAGTCGATACTCATTTCACCCGCTTGTGACCTTCAAGTACCAAGAATGTTCACGAAAGCATGAAAATTGACTCAAGCTCTTCTTCATTGAATACTGAAGTGTTTTTTTTTTTTTTCTGTCTAGACAGTTTGTACATTGAGCAATTTAATTTACTACATAGGTAGGTGTTTCAGGTGTCCAAGTTGAGATGAAATTAGTTTTATTTGTCTCCCTGTGTATTGCTCAGCACAAAGATAATAATCCCCCATACTTATTGCAAAAACCTGGATCTGCATTCTATAACAGATAATGTCAACCACATTAGTGGATTTATTTATTTTTTATTTCCTTGATCATGATTTTTTTATCGTCTAAGGTCTTTTGACAAATTGTCTGTTGTCCACACCAACATTGTTGGTTTCTTTAGTTATATATATATATATATATATATATGGAACGTAGAATAGTTGGTATATAAGTCAGGTAAATTCCAATAGAGACAAACCCAAAAGAAATCAATGTTAAATTTATTTATTTAATTTAACAGAGTTATATAATTTAGAAAAAATTTGAGATTTTTTATAATTTCGTGGGTAATACGTATTTCATAGCTGGAAAAAAGCTGCTCATCAGACCCAAAAGATACAACAGATATATATATATATATAAACGATATTATAATTATACTCGTGTCAAAAACGTTCCTCGAAAACTTTCAACAGAAGGAAAAAAAATGATTTAAAAAAAAGAAAGAGCTTAGTACATGAACGTCAAAAGCTTTCTATCGCAAATACAAATAGTTATAAATTTTTTTTAAATTGTACATGAACTTTAGGGACACCCTGTATATGTGATTTACATTTATTTTAGAATTACGTTTATGTCACCATGTGTTGTTGACAGAATTCTTCTAATTGTTTTATACTTATTTATAAAGCATTCAAATAAAAGTTATAGAAGCAAAGGGCCAGATGAATTTTCTCCAAATTTAATGAGAAGTCACCGGCAAATTGCTTTATAGAGAAATATTCATAGTGTGTCTCCAACATTTGATGGAACAACTTAAAATGAAAATATAACAGTCATCTGTACCTGGAGACATGGTGTGGACTTTTTAGGTGATCAATATCTGCTGACATGACAGTTAATGTAAAACTGTTTTGTGACAGCCAGATGCTCTTCCTACAGTTGCCATATCTGGTCAGGTGCTCCTGCTAATCATATCGAGGTTCTCGAAAAAATCTAAAACGGATCTGCAATGTAATCAATTCTGACTTAGCATCTGAACTTGTCGTTTCTTTGCCAATGTGTCATGGATTCCTTCTGTTCTTTCTGCAAATATTTCAATGGCAACTGCTATAATGAGCTTTTTTTCTCCTGATGCCCCAACCACATGAATTTCAGCGTGCTACTAGATTGGCATTTAGGTCTCACCTTTTTACTGTTGAAATAGTTAAATATAACCACTGCTTCTATTCCAACAGTTTCTTTTCCTGCACTTCCTTCATGTGAATCTCACTCATGTTTACTTGTTTTCCTGATAGCTACACTCTCCAAAAGTTTAAATGCAATGTCAGTTGCTATCTTCTATCTCCTTGAATCCTATTCATTTTTTATCCTTTTTCAATATTCCCCTTTTCCCGGTTTTTTCTCTCACTGTAACTCCTTGAACATTAGTGGCACTCCCACCTTGCTTGGCGTGAAATGATTTTTAAAAAAAATTGTAGTCAACTCTGTAAGCCAGAACAAGAGAAGCCAATGTAAAAATGAGTCTTACTTTCCAATATTAGAACTTTCAATCATGGAAATTTTCAATGGAAGGAAAAAAAATATTTTATATTTTGTTAGATATTAAAATTGTAAACCTCCACTTACTGATTTTTTTTTTTTTTGTTTTTTTTGTTTTTCGAAGGTGGGAGTGGATAGAGCAAAAATGTATAAAAGTAATTAGATCTCGCGTATTTATGTACAGTGTATCTGCAGGGAAGCCTGCAAACGTGTAGAAGAGGGACGTGTGCAAATCTGCAACACTAGAGAGATGCAGTATTGTGACAAATTGAACAAAGCTTTGGCATTTTTGTCAATGTTCTAATAATAATTGATGGTAGGGAATAAGCTTTTGTGTCTTAGAGTTGCGTTTGCTTGATAGAAAGATAGATAGAAAAATCAAAATCTGGGTTTGATCAAGGCAAACAAAGACGTATGTCACTTAATGTAATGGAATCTGCGATGGGGAGAAAGACATTTGTCATCATCTATTAGTGAGTTCATTGATTTCTTAAATGAAACAGGGTTTAATCTCACAGTCACATGATAGGGGACAAAGATGATGACATGCTATACAGGACAGTGCGTGAGAGAGCAACTCAGACCAGTCAAGTAGCCCTCCCAAATCATGTTATCATTTGTTCAGGTGTTAAGCGTATCAGCAGTGGTAACTGTAGAACTCTGAAAGTGGGGGTAAGTGCACTTGGGAGCCAAGATTTTTCAAAGGAAGTGGGGGGCAAATCAAGCGGCGTAATTTCTGACCAATTCTTTCATTCAAATCACTGACTGCCAATGTATCAAGTTGGAATCATTATTTCTAATTAACGTCTTCCTTCAGACATGAAAATATGGCTATTAAGTCTCTTTCTCTCCCTTAGCAACATGTCTGTTTCTATTTATCTGGTTGTTTTATTTTGTTTGTTTTTCTTTCAAACTATAACATTTGTAAGATTATTGAGTACTTAAAAGTTATAATTTTTTTTAAAATTATGATAAGTCTATGTACACAGCAATAAACATGTAATAAGCTTTATCAGTGCTTGACAGGATATGTACATCACTACTACTGTTTGTTTTAAAATCCTTTTTTCTGAATTTTTTTTAACAAAGTAAATAATGCTTATTTCAAATCAGATTAATTATACTTTAAATCATCTAGTATTCCTCGAATGGAGATTCAGAGAAGTATATTGTACTTTTGCAAGATTATTTTAATGAAAATTACACTGAAAGGCAGCTGAAATGGGTGCTAATCAGCTGTTTTATAAAAAGAAAAAATTAAAATTGATTCTAATTAATATATTTTCTGTTTAAATAATATACTTCACAGTATTTTGTTTAACAGAAATAGTAAATTTAATCTTTTAGCTTTCAATTATAGCTAAAATGAAAGTTTCAAGAAAGCTTTTTCATTTATCAAAATTGCAATTAAAACATGATACCAAATATATATATATATATATAATAATGGTTACTGATGGAAGTACATTCCACAGTTATTTACTTTTAAAAAGTGCTCAATACAAAAGTAGAACATAAATATATGGTAACTATTACAATATAATAAATGCCATATATATATATATATATACACACACACATATAGCCCAGGGGTAGAGTCGTCGACTGACGCCATTTCGGTCGGGTTTCAATCCTGGGTAAAAAAGCAATCGGAGTCTAACCGTACTGATGAGCTGTGATACGGTGAAACAGATCTGTCTGCGGATGACAATAAATATATATATATATATATATATATATATATATAGCCAATGAATACAGTAAATTTATAAATTTACTACTTACAGGTATTTTCTAGATGCAAAATAAAAAATAAGACAACAAAAAATTGACCAACTGGTTTCACTCCCAAGAAACATTATACATTAGATCTGGGAGGCCATCTCTCTGTAAACAAAGAGATTGCCCACTTGGACTGCACATTATTACTATCTAGTGCTTGCCCCTACCCCGTTTTTTCCCCCTCTTCATAACATTTCATCTTCATTTTTAAATATTTTTAAAAAGATGAAATAAATTCCCAGTTGGCCCTGATGAAGATTGGGAGTGAAACCGGTCGGTCATTTTTCGTTGTCTTATTTTTTATTTTTCATTTAGAAAATGCCTGTAAGTATTAAATTTACTGTATTCAACAACTTATTTAGATATATATATATATAATCTTAAGTAGTAAATTCAAACTACAATGTGTTTTCTGTTGAATATTTTATTCTGTTATAAAAAGAAAAGTGGGTTGAAATTAAAGGTACCTTATTTACCCTATTTTCTAATGTAATATAGAACTTGAGCATGACATGACCCCATGGTTCTGAAGTAAAAAAACAAGAATAAATTCGGTGTATGGGGAGGTTTTGAAGGCTATTGCAATGCTTTTAGTTAAATAAAAAAAGCAATGAAGCTGTTGGGTATTAGCGATTTATTAATCATTAATATTTTGAGATCATAGTCTCATCTTCAGAATGTTAGACAAGCTTAATTTCACATTCAGGAAAAGATAGGTATGTGCATATATATATATATATATATATATATATAATGAATACAGAAGTATAGGAAAAAAATATATATGTGTGTGTATTTTTCCTATACTTCTGTATTCATTAAATATATAGCAATAAACATGCCTCCAATTAAAACAGACAGATATAACACCAGAGCATAAAACGGCGCCCACTATCACTTTAACTGAGATGTGAAAACGACAAATCCTGTTATCAGTCAACATGCACATATATAAACCATAAACACACAAACACACTACAATTATGACCATTTGATGAAATACACAGACCACAAGCAAATGTGAAATTAAGCTCACCTAACATTCTGAAGATGAGACTATGATCTCGAAATATTAATGATTAATAAATAGGTAATACCCAACACCTTAATTGCCTTCCTTTATTTTTCTAAATGCATTGTGATAGCCTTCAAAACCTACCCATACACTTTATATACACAATGTTTTTAGCAAATTACAAAACTCTCCTAAGAATAAATGCCACCCCATAGTACAAGCACCTCTATGTAAAGAGGTAAATCTCTGAGATGTAACCCTCCATATCTAAAATGTAGATTAATGTGCATTCTTTTTCTTCACTTTCCTCCATATTACATCTCAGATTTAGGATTCTCTGACATTCATTTGATATTTCTTGCGGTGTTAGTTTTTGATTCTTGTACATATTTCTGTATCTTTTTTGTTTTTTGCCATTAACCCTTGAACAAAAATTAATCCTTAAACATATCCAGAATTAGTTCATTTAATTTGAATATTTCACATGCTTTGTTAATTATTCCATCATATGTAACAAAGTCTTTCTTTTTTTGGGGGGGGCGGTTTGTTAGATTAATACACTTTCAGCAAGTATTGAATAACAAACTTTTCTCACCAAAAACTTTAGTCAGAATATTTATTGTTTCTTCAAATCAAATTTCTCCTGGATTTTTAGTATTAAAAAATTACAATATTTTTCATGTTCTGCTAGTGCTAATTTTCTCAATAAAAGTCTTGTTTTTTTCTCATCTTCCCAGTCACTGCATTCTTTGTAAATTTGCTTGTATCTTCTAAAATAAACAGAAAAGGTAATTCTATAATCTGAATTTCATGTGACTTCAGCTGTGGCATTTGCCACTGCATCAGGAGTGAAAGAAATTTAATTTTTCATTTTCTTCCTAATTATTTCAATTAACTTTTGTTGTTGCTTCTGAAGTTCCAACAACTGCTGTTGTATTTTTATCACTTGGGCATACAATACAAAAACAATGAAAGAATTATTTGAACACACTAAGATAGATCATTTAATGGCATATTTAAAGAAAATAGGACTATACAACAAAATTTAATAAAAATAAAAATGTGTACAACCAATCTAATGCATACAACCACTCTAACGCACGCAACAACTTCAAAACAAATGAACTATATTAAAAAAAATGTGATCCCAAAATTCAAAAACTGACCTTAAATGACCATAATGGTTGATGGGTTGTTAAACTTAAACCAAACCAATCACTTGAAAATAATTCTTCTGTATTTAAGAATTTTTTTTTTTTAATGCACAGTAAAGAAAAAAAATGACACCAATGTGGTTCTAGTTTCTCATCGTCATTGTTAATTTATATCAAAGCAAAAATGTATTTTTTTCTATTCTGTATAAATTTCATTTCTTTGTCGCCACATTTATAACCCGCTACTAATGATTATGGATGTGTGTTGTGGTGCAATGGATATTGGCTCGGAACTACAAATCCGAGGGCCGAGTTCAAATTCCAGTTGAGTTCCTTGCATTCACTTATGCACAAATACCCTTGGGAAAGGTAATAATCTGTCTTTTCCCTTTGGTTATGGGTTAAATAACAGGACAGATTGGGTTCTATAGCCTTGGCTCGCAACCAGTTTACCGCAGAAAGTAATGGCAACCAACTGCTGGATAATCTTCTGCCCAGTCAATCATGTCTCTTTTGCGACATGATCGCCCAAACATGTATCACGTATGGCACTTAACTGACTGACTGAATATAATAGTTGGAATCATGATTAAGGCTTCTACTGGTCACGAAGTGGGGGATCTGTTTTTTATTGTGGTGAAGTAATAAAATGATCCCCCCACTAATTACTATGTAATAATATAATACATCTCTTCCCCTGCTAGCTATGAGTCAAATAACAGGACAGATTGGGTTCTATAGCCTTGGCTAGCAACCAGTGTACTGCAGAAAGTAATGGTAACCTACTGCGGGATAATCTTCTGCCCAGTCAGTCATGTCTCTCCTGAGACATGATTGCCCAAGCATGTATCATGTATGGCACTTAACTGACTGATTATAATATTATGTCTCAACTGACTCCAACGCTACTCTAACAAACACTCAATTATAGAACTCACTTCGAGTTTTTTATTTATTTTTTGTCTTTATTTATCTTGCCCAGGTCATTTGTGCTACTTGCAGTTTATTTATCCATAACAGATATAAAGAAATGACATAATTTCCTACTTTAATAGTTATCAAATACTTGAATTCTCTTTTCATTTCTCTATTTTTGTTCTTGTTTTGTTGATTTTTCTTTCATCAAACAACTTGTCATGTGTCCATGACAAGTTGTTAGCATCAGGCCGATTGAGAATTATCCATAGGCTGCTAGAGGAGCTCAAGCGATGATGGAGAATTTATCCTTTGGCCCAGAATTTTGTTACAGTGGCTGTCATCAGATATTTCCATGACAACCTGCATAAATATATACATATATGCATGCATGTTTGTGTGGAGATTATGTTGATAAGTTTGTGATTTGACTGTAGCGACGACCAATAAGAATGTACAGGTTCACATCTTGCATATACATATGCACATTTAGTTATATATATATATATATAGAGAGAGAGAGAGAGCTTTGAAAAAAAAAGATTTTACATGTTCTAAAATATAATTTATAATATATATATATATATATATATATATATACGATGGTAAAAATCCAGGATAGGATTGGTAAATAATCTAGGAGAATCCTAGTAATATTGTTAAAATATTAAAACTAATCCAATAGAGAGCTCAATGTAAATTAATTTAATTTTCAGAGCAGATATTTATTTATTTATCTCTAAATTCAGATAAAACTTAGAGGGGAATAGATATGGACTGAGAATTCATGTCTTAAAATAACATTGAAAATGGCTATTTCCCCTCTAAGTTATATCTGAATTTTTTTATATATATATATATATAGAGAGAGAGAGAGAGTGATATGAATGAATTATCATTAGAATTACACAAAAATTAAAATAATATTGACATCTCATTTTAACAGATATTTTTGTGTAATTTTGGTAAATATATCTTGAAATACTAAAAAGTAAATTTATTCAATAAAATCAGTACTGGTTTCAACCACAGTCTCAAGATGGCTTCAGTATCTCTTGCATCTCTTCTAGACAGTCTTCTTGTTTGAGTTGGTGACTGCTGCCATAATTCTGGCCTTCAGTTTATCTTAGGGGTTCCAAAGAATTTGGCTGGTCTCTCACTCAACTGCACCCTGCACATAATAATCAAGAGGATTGCAGGCAGGGTAGTCAGGTGTCCAGATGTAAAGGGTGATGTGAATGACAAAAGTTGTCTACAGCCATGACCGGGTTCTTCTGCTTCTGTGGCATAGTGTAGAGTCCTGTTGCTAGACTTTGGTCTTCCAGTAGCCACTCTCTTGATCCAGGGCAGCACTACCTCCTCAATGTAGGTCTCCGCATCAGTTCTGAGACCCTGTTGGAAGATGAATGGAGGTATAACATCGTTATCACTAGCGATCACTCCAGATGTTTTTGTAATCACCTTTAGACCATCCAACTTTTTTTTTCAAATCCTCTGCACTGCCTTCAGATTGACACCCAAAAACACCGAAGTGTTTGTATTAGAGCTTCCGGCATGAATGCCAATCAGTACAGCTTACGGCCTATCACGTTGAATACACCAGTTCTCACTCGATCACCGAAGTTAAGCAACGTTGAGCCTGGTCAGTACTTAGATGGGTGATCGCTTGGGAATATCAGGTGCTGTAAGCGTTTATTGACGAATGTGCGTGCTTACGGCCATATCACGTTGAATACACCGGTTCTCGCTCGAGCACCGAAGTTAAGCAATGTTGAGACTGGTCAGTACTTAGATGGGTGACCGCTTGGGAATATCAGGTGCTGTAAGCGTATAATGATGGATGTGCATTGTGGTGCATTGGATATCGGCTCGGAAAGAGAAATCGGTGAGCTGAGTTCGAATTCCAGTTGAATATCCTGCATTCACTTAAGTGCTGGTACCCTTGGGAAAGGTATTAATCCGTCCCTTCCCTCCAGTTATGGGTTAAATAACAAGGGTAAGACTTGGGGACCCTGCCTTTAAAAAAACAAATCCCAATGAATCTTGATACTCGAAAAGAAAAATGTATAACTAGACACAAAACTCATATAAAAACTAACAATAAATTGTTGAAAGGAAAAGGTATTACCAGCAATAAATAAATAAAGTTTAGTTGTCAATAAATGACCCACCGAGGTTGATTTGCCATAAAAACAAAACAACCAACCAACCAACCAATCAGTACAGCATACTGTTTCTAAATTTCTGGTGGAGTGAACTGCGTCATTGAGATTTTTTCTCACGGACAGTGCTCAACTGACCCTACTGTACTATACAGTATTAAATTGATTGGAATGTGTTATATTTTTTAAACTGCTAAAAACAGCTGGTTTTAGCCATATTTACAAATGTCACCACAACGTAATTCTCTTTATTAAAAAATCTTTTAAAAATAAATATAATTTTCTGAAATTCTTTTTGAGGAAGTTTAGTTGATTTAAAGTATAGTTAATCAGATTTGAAACAGATATTACTTTTCGTTTAAAATATTGCTGAAATGCATCTTTTTAACATGGAAGTGGGTTTTTTTTATGAGGTGTTGATAACTCTCAGGTGAATGACGGAATGGGGGTTGCCAGGAGTAACAGGGGCAAACATACTATGAGCCACAAAGGATAGGGAGACGTGGAGAACCATGATCGCCTATGTCCTGAAGGGACAGGGCACATAGAAGAAGAAGAATTACTTGACAAGTCACATGAGCCCCTTTTATTTTATATAATTTTTTAAAGGCCCAGTAATTTTTAAAAATTTAATAAATATACTAAGTAATCTAATGTTTATAGAATTTTAGGTATTTTGGTTTTAAATCTGCTATAATTAGCACTCTTAATTCTGATATTGTGTGTGGATGTCCATATTTACAAAAATTGACATGTTTATATACAAAAAATAATTCTTTTTAAAATACTGCTGGTTGCTGAACTGTAATAAGCTTTACCGTTTATAATTAATATAGATTTTTATTTAATAACAATATCACTTAGCTACTGCAAATTGTTACTGAATTTTTAATTTCATAAATTATAATAATTAAAATTGTTAAAAACTGAAAACAATTTTTGTAAAATATCATTGTATCAAAACAATTTTTTTTTCTCAGACAATTGTGCCTATAATATATGAATTCTTGTCTATAATATGTTATTTATAAAAGCAGTTAAACACTTTTGTAAGTAATGTCTTAGTTTTTACTGCATTCTTTATTTTATGACTTGGAGCAGATTTTTTGTAACGGGGGGATCTTGTTTTACAAAGAAAAATAATGATTTAAATTCTCCAATGACTTGTGTTTTGTGTATACCCAATTTCAGGGTTAGGGTCAATCTGTGGTATGGTTTTCAGACACATTCCAAATTTACTGCATGCTAGGATTTCTTCCCTTGGTTGATGACATCAAAAATTCAGCTTCCTAACAAATAAATAAACTATGGTGCAATTTGAACTTCGGTCTTCAGGTCGAAAAGTGGTTGGTTTTAAATGTGCTATAATTCTTCTTCTATGTGCCCTGTCCCTTCAGGACGTAGGCGATCATGGCTTTCCATGACTCCCTATCCCTGGTGGCTCTTAGCACACCTTCTCCTGTTACACCATGCAACTCTCATTTATAATTAATAATCTTAATTTTTATATTGCGTATGGATGTCCATATTTACAAAAATTAACATGTTTATACACAAAAAAATAAAAAATTCTTTTAAAAATATTACCGGTTGCTGAACTATAATAAGTTTTACCAATTATGATTAAGCCAATAACATGCCCATATTTATTACTAAGCAGTTGTAATATGAAGATTGTGCTGCTCCAGTTTTCCAAGTTGCGAAGAGTGTTAGAGCGCTCTCCCCCTTTGAAGTATAATGAACTGTTCCAGGCACTATGAATGGTGGTAGTGTCGAGAGTTCTACAGACAGTTTGGAGTCCGGGGATTTACAAGTCAGTCGTGTATTTCCGGTTGTAAACCGGAAGTGATAATTGCACTCTACAACGTACAGAGACGTACACATTAATACCTTGTTTTCCTGTATTATACTAACCACTTTTGGAAATACCATTTCTTCCTTAATACATTTATTTATTATTATATTTCTGTTGTTCGTTGTTGTTACCTGCACAACTCAACAGAGAGCCTGCTTTAAAAATCAGTATTTGAAACAATTTTTACCTGAGCATTATTCCCCATTTCCTAATACTTTTATAGCAAATTTTGGAATCCATCCAGAGATTTTTTTAGGAATTATGGGTAATAATTTTGCTGTGAAAAACAATTATATTTCTCTTAACATTTATTGGGAGCTAAATATCTTTGCTTTTCTTCTTTTTTTCTCTCTTTAATCCATAATAATAGAATTTTTCTCTTTTTCTTTTTAGGATTCGGAGATTCTTCTAACCTGGTTACGGGATCTTCGTTTCGAGGAGTACTATCACAACTTTGTAGCTGCCGGCTACGACATGCCTACCATCTCAAGGATGACCCCTGAGGTAAGAGTGACTGACATTCTTCTAAATAGCTGCACAAAGCTACACACTACCATCTTCTTATTCAGTTTGCTTTCTTCCATTTGCTCATTGATTTGTTTCAGTTTTGCTGATCAATCAATAAATGGATCAATAATATTGATTTCTATTCAGGATTGAAAACTGATCTTATTGATGTTGACTTAGGCAAAATCTTTTCATTAAACTTGAAACCTAAACTAAAGGTGACATTATTTAAAATTATCATATATTAATACCATTGTTTCTATACATCTAAAGTGTGTGTGTGTGTGTGTGTGTGTGTGTATACGTGTTTCTTGTATTTTTATGATGCTTCCAATTTTTCAATTTCGACATAATGTTTCTACTACTCATTGATCTATTAATGATTCTGTTCAGAAGGAAAAACCTGCCATTCAATATTTATATAACTTTTTTTTTTTGCAATCAAGCAAGGCAATAAAGCTACTAAGACGCAAGGGATTACTGAGTGTTAGAGAATATCGGAAAATACTGTTAAGAAAACAGAACAATAAAAGAACAAGGATTAAGAGGACAGAAGATAGTGATTAACATTACATTTGAATTTTTGAAGATCAATGTTGATTGGGAAGCAAGGAGCCGGAGGAGAGTTCCACAAGTAAGAAGTGCGATAGAAGAAATTGTTAGCATAGCACTTGCAGTTATGTCTAAGCATTTCAACTGTAGAATGCTGAGACTTTGGCACCAATCTAGTACTATGCTAAAATTCATAAAATACCATAGAGGAAAGTTCACCTGAACAATTATGATGAAATATTGAGTTGTCCAGAAATTTTGTGCCGATTTTTTAGTTGTTCATGTTCCAACATATTAAAACATCGATTTTTGCATCCCTATGAAAATGAAAATTTATAAGGTGTATTTTAGGTACTTCATGCTTTTTATTACTGTAAATGCAAAAAATGGATGTGGTGCAGTGGATATCGGCTCGGAACGAGAAATTGGGGAGCAGAGTTTGAATTCCAGTTGAATTCCTTACCTTCACTTATGCGCAAATACTCTTGGGAAAAGTATTAATCTGTCTCTTCCCTCCAGCTATGGGTTAAATAACAGGACAGATCGGATTCTATAACCTTGGTTGGCAACCAGTCTACCACAGAAAGTAATGTCAACTAACTGCGGGATAATCTTTTGCCATGTCTCTTTCAAGACATGATCGCCCAAAGCATGCATCATGTATGGCACTTAACTGAAATGCAAAAATGGCTTTGTATGGTAAAGGTGCTTTAACTGACAGAGTTGTGCAGTAGTTGTTCTCTAAGTTTAGAGTTAGTGATTGTAGCTTTATTGATGAAGAATGCTCAGCTAAACTCCCCCTCCACTACAGATGACAACCAATTCAAGACATTGATTGAGAATAAGCTGCATTACACAATATGGAAATTTGCAGACACAATAAATTTAATCAAAATCTATTATCCATGAGCACATAGTGAATCTTGGGTTCTCAAATTCCGATAATGTTTGTGTACCACATGATCTGAGTAAAAAGAATCTTTTGGATTGCATTTCTATCTGTGATTTGCTGTATAAGCACAATAAAGCAAATTGTGACAGGTGATGAGAAATGGATTGTTTATAACAATGTTCAGTGAAAAAAATCCTGGGTTAAGTAACACAAGCCACTCCAAAAGCAGGTCTTTATCCTAAGAAAGTCATGCTGTGTATCTGGTAGGGGAGGAAAGGAAGCCTGTACTATCAATTTCTGCCAAGTAACCAGTCAGTTGATTTTGAAAAGTATTGCTTGCAACTGAATGAATTAAAAAGCAGCTTTTCAAGAAAAATGCCTAGAAATGTTCATGTTCTGTAACATGATAGATTCCAACTTGGTAGCTCAACTCCACCCACTTTTTCACCGGTGAGATGTGGCTTCCCTGTTTATTCTACAAATATATTCATGGCTTCTGCTCTGACAAACTTAAGTCACTGGTGCCCCCACCACTAGAATTTACTTGTACAACCAGACTGGTAACTGGGTCTCACCCACTTACAGTTAGATCAACCAAATGCAGCCATCAATTCTACTCTAGCAGCTTCTTTTTTCACACTTCCCGCCTGCGGAACTCCCTTCCGTATGCTTGCTTTCCTGACGGCTACAACCTCCAGGAATTTAAATGCAATGTCAATACCTATCTCTTATCCACTTGACCTGTGTTCCCATCCTTCTCTTGCCCTTTCTCTTTCACCCACTGTAACTGGTCTCTCTTTCTCTTCACTTTCCTCTTGTCTAAACTTTTACGCAACCCCCTGCGCATCAGTGGCGGTACCGCCTTGCTTGGGGTGAACTGAATAAAATAAAAAAAAAATGTACACTATTTAATAATAACAAATGGGATGTCTATTTCAAATACAGAGTATCTGCTATAATAAAGTTTTAAGTAATACACACACACACACACACACACATATAAATTATTTTCAGGTAGAGTGTATCTGTAAAGGAAAAAAATGAATTAAAAAAAATAAGAGGAAAACCTATTCATCACCTATGCATTTCAAGTGATCTTTCAACCATTTGATGAATGTTCTCAAATTTAAAAGCCTTGATAAACCAATGACATCCTCACTTTTGTAGCTACAAAATAAATCCTGCATTGCTTTGATAAAATCTCTCAGAGGATGAAATCCTTTTTATATATGAATAAAAGGAGACAAGAGGAAAAACTATTCTTAGTTACTGCATTCTGTTCCCTGAGGGACTTTATTTACTTACACACACACACATAAATTTATTTGTTAAACATTATTTTTAATTGATACTCATATTTGAGTAGATGCTCTGTTTTTATTATTAAACAGCATAATCTTGTTAGAAAAATATGTGCCCTCCTGCAGGATTCAAACCTACGTCCCCTAAAAGAAACTATCATTATATATATATATATATATATATTCATCCGCAGACAGATCTGTTTCGCAGTATCACAGCTCTTCAGTACAGTTAGACATTGGATTGCTTTTTACCCAGGACTGAAACCCTACCGAATTGGCGTTACTTGGCAATTCTACCTCTGAGCTATGGGTGCTTGGTAGAAGGAGGCAGACTTTTTAGTGTGTATATTATCATTATACATGCCCAATAACTGAGTGTTCTAATTCATTTCTGAATGAACGATATATATATATATATATATATATATATATATATATGCGTTCTTACACTCTGATTGAGCACTCTGGAAGAATGGTAGACTTTAAAAAAACTGTAGCTACTCTAGCATCTACACATCCTTCCTTCAGTAATGAATTAGAGTACTAACTACTGGTATGTGTTTACATGATATATCACATGCTAAAAGTCTGCCTCCTTCTACCGATAGCTCAGAGGTAGAATCGTCGACTGATGTCAGTTCGGTTGAGTTTCAATCCTGGCTAGAAGCAATCGGATATCTAACCATACTGATGAGCTGTGATGCAGTGAAACTGATCTCTTTGCAGACAACTATAAAAGTGTGCTACTAGATTGCATCATATCTCGGTCACACTCTTTTACTGTTGAAATAGTGAAATGCAACTACCACTACCACTCTGACAGTTTTTCTTGCACTTCCCTCCTGTAAAACTCCTTTCTGCTTTCTTTCTTCTATGATAACTGCAATCTTCAAGAGTTTAAATATCAATCGCCATCTTCTGTTGTCTTGAAGCCTGTTCATCTTTTCTCCTTTCCTCCTTATTCTAATTTTTCTCATTCACTTTTACTCCTTCATTTTTACTCCGTATAACTCCCTGTGTAAAGAAACCAATGAGGTGAAACTCTGCTTTACACATCAGTCAGTTAAGTGTTTTAAGTGATACACACTTTGGGCGATCATGTCTCGAATTCAGCTCTTTAATTCATCATTTCAAGTCAATATCTGCTGCGCTAGAGCACTTTCCACATATTCACAATCGAATCACTATCCTTGATATCGTGGTTCTGGGTATGACAGTAAACTGCGTCTGGCAGCAAGGCCTCTGATTGGGAGGTTGTGAGGAGCATGGAACCACCTCTTAATTGCTGTTGTTCCCAGGTCCACCCTGACCCGGAGTAGTAGCACCTGTTAGGATCCCAGCTATGGGTAAATAGTTAACTCCCAAACTGAGGTCAAAACACTATGAAAGTATAACAATAGACTCTCTATAGAAATATATACATAAAAATAGACTTTGAAAGAAAAATATTGCCAATACATTTTTTTAGGAAAAAAAAAAATTACCATAATACATAAATATTATCAGCAATACATTTTTGAATACAAAACTAGAAGACATCTTCAGTTTTCAAAAAACAAAAAATATATAAAATAAAACTTTTCATCAATATCTGGCTAAATTAACTTTCTCACAATAACCGAACATTAAAAAAAATACCTTAAAACCCCACTTTTTTGGCATTAAATAACCCACAGAGGTTGATATGCCATTAAACAAAACTCAATCTCAATCTTGATATTGTCTCAGAAATCAGAGAGAAAAGTTTAAATTCAAGTTGAATTCATTGCATTCACTTACGCACAAATCACCTTGAGAAAGGTATTAATCCATCTCTTCTCCTTCCAGCTATGAGTCAAATAGCAGGACAGACTGGGTTCTATAGCCTGTTGGTTGGCAATCAGTCTACCGCAGAAAGTAATGGCAATTTATTGCGGGAAAATCTTCTGCCCAGTCAGTCATGTCTCTTTCAAGACATGATTGCCCAAACCACGTATCATGTATGGCACTTAACTGACTGACTGATTTCAACAATAAAAGTGTACTTCATTAATGATTGGGGATAAAACAAAAGTGCATACCCAATCATTTTTTGGAAATTCTGTTTAATTCTTGATTAACTGCCTGTTGATACATCAAGTTGTTTCTGGCTTATATAAGCAATGACAGTTTAGTGGAATTTTGCCATTACTGCAAACCAAGCCTTAATTACCCTACTTAAAAAATGTATATCTATTGTTAAGATATTTCAAAGTTTATTTCTGCTAATTATATTTATATACCCAAAAAATAAATTTAATTTCAAAGAAATTAAATAATTTTTTTCTTGTTATAAATGTTGCATGTAGTGGCAACACCAATTAAAAAAAAGCTAAGATGTCTACTCAAACATGGGTACCAACTAAATATGATGTTTAATGTAATGTAGAAATAATGTATTTTTTGCTTGTATTCACCCTCTATAAGACCTGGGTGCCACTCAAGGTAGAGGTTTACATTAAGAACTAGTTTATATGGATAAGAGGGGAAGATAACGGTTAACTCTAAAGTCAAGACTGCAATGATCTGGGGAAACATCCTCTTGTGAGTGTTCCACAGGTTTCATAGGGAGAAGTTGTTTGAGTAGAGCTCGCTTCTTGTTGATGGAATATAGAGGGAGTGTGTGTGCTTTACTGCAGTCTCAGTCACATCTTGGTTCCTAGCCATTAAGGTTAGACTATGTGGAACTGAGAAATGCTGTTTATCTGAACACTTTGCATAGAAGTAGCGATAGAACAGTAAGTGACTTACCTCCATCTCACCTTGTGAGAGAGAGAGAGAGGTTGGAGGGTAGAAAATACTTCTCCGACAAGGACTCAGAAATGATTTTGAACTCGAAAGTGAGGACTGGGCAGCTCCTGCCCAAATATGGCAACTGTCTTTTATTTACCTCTGATCTGGCTCTCATTAACGTAGAGGATAGAATATGTTATAACTTATAAATTATATTCCCTGTGTCTCTTCTACAAATACTTTCATGGCTTCTGCTCAGATGAACTTAGCTCACTAGTGCCCCCTATATATAAATTTACTTGAGCCACAAGATTAGCAACTAGGTCCCACCCTTTTACTGTGAAACCAATAAATTGTAAACGCAAATTCTACTCCATCAGTTTCTTTTCTCACACTTCCCGCCTGTGGAACTCCCTTCCATTTACTTGCTTCCCTGACAGCTATAATCTCCAAGAATTTAAATGTAAAGTCAATAGTCATCTTCTATCTCACTAACCTGCATCCTCTCTTTCATGCTCCTTTCTCCGTCCACTCCACTCTCATCAGTATTCTCATCCTTCTCTTACCCACTTCCTGACACTATAACCTGTCACTCTTTCTCATAACTTTCCTCCTATGTAACCCCCCTGTAAAAGTTGGAATGATATGATTATAAAAAAAAATCTGCTATGTTAGAAGATGAAAAATTTTCTTAGGCATGATAATTCCAGATGGTACTTTTATTTGATGACTATTTGCCGGTCTTATTAATGTTTATGTCATTTGTCTGTCCGTTTCTATTTTTGTAACTTTTTTGTGTTAACAGAAGCAGGGATTGAACTCACAACAGCCAGGAAACTAAATGTGTTTTAATAATCACATTAATAAAATTTATCTTTTTCAAGATTTCAACATTGTTCATTCTTAAGTTTCATGTTTTAATCCACCAGTGTATTGAATACTGCTGCCACATCTGGTCAAGTGCCCCTGCTATTCATTTCAGGGTTCTTGACAAAATCCATGGGGAATCTGCAATGTGATCGATACCGACTTGGCAACTCGGCTGCAGTTGCTCTCTCACCGGCGTGATGTGGCCTCCCTGTGCCTCTTCTATAAATACTTTAATGGCTTCTGCTCCAATGAACTTAGATCACTGGTGCCCTCTAGGTATGAATTTACACGAGCTACTAGACTAGCAACTAGGTCCCATCCTTTTACAGTGAAACTGATAAAATTTAACCGCAATTTCTACTCCAGCAGGTTCTTTTCTCGCATTTCCCACCTGTGGAATTCTCTTCCATATACTTGCTTCCCCGACAGCTACAATCTCCAGGAATTTAAATGTTAGGTCAATAGATATCTATTACGTTAACTCACATCTATTCCCACAATTTCTTTTTTCGTCTACTTCACCCCCATCCTCATTACCCTCCTTCACCCCCATCCTCATTACTCTCCTCCTGACATTTCCTATAACTAATCATTCTTTCTCATTACTTTCCGGCTTACGGCCATATCACGTTGAATACACCGGTTCTGGCTCAATCATTGAAGTTAAGCAACGTTGAGCCTGGTCAGTACTTAGATGAGTGACCACTTGGGAATACCAGGTGCTGTAAGCATTTAGTGACAGATGTGTGTTGTGGTGCAGTGGATATCGGCTCGAAAAGAGAAATCAGTAAGCCAAGTTCGAATTCCAGTTGAATACCCTGCATTCACTTAAGCACTGGTACCCTTGGGAAAGGTATTAATTCGTCCCTTCCCTCCAGTTATGCGTCAAATAACAAGTTATGGGTTAAATAACAGGGTAGGACTTGGGGACCCTGCCCTTAAAAAAAGGAAAAAAAAAAATCCCAATGAATCTTGATACTTGAAAAGAAAAAAGTATTACTAGACACAAAAACTTATATAAAAACAACAATAAATTGTTGAAAGAAAAAGGTATTACCAGCAATAAATAAATAAAATTTAGTTGGCATTAAATGATCCACCGAGGTTGATATGCCATAAAACAAAAACAACCAACCAACAATCATTACTTTCCCCGATGTAAACCCCTGCGCAACAGTGGCAGAAGAATGCCTTGCTTCGGGTGAAATGATTAAAAAAAAAAAAAAATTATGGGTCAACCTTTACAATTGTGAAAGTCCATAGAATTCACTGGCAAAAAACACAGATTGAAGAAAGAAAAATAAGGATACCTATCCAAATTATTGGTAGACTAATTTGAAGAAAGAAAAATAAGGATACCTATCCAAATTATTGGTAGACTAATTTTTGGCACTTGATTTTAATTTTTTCTTTTTTTCAACCCCTGCATTTTAAGAATTGTTAGACATCTTTTTTTTCTTTCAGGACTTGACTGCGATTGGAATCACAAAGCCAAGTCACAGGAAACGGTTAAAAGCGGATATTTCTCGTATGAACATATATGATGGGATACCTGATTATAAACCAGTAAGTGTTTTTACTTTTTATCTTTATGTAGGGCACTGGTTGTGGTTGACCGTTCTTTAGTATAAGAAGTTTGCGTGTTCTGTCTCTCTTTCATTTTCTCTATTTCTCTCTATTATATAACTAGCAGTATAGCCCGGAGTTGCTCGGGTGTAATGAAAGCTTTAAAACTAATCCATGATCCTGGAGTTCAGACTCAGCCTAAAGAATATTTGTGTGAAGTTGGTGGGAATCTGATAAAAATTCTGGATTTGTATAAAGGACATACAGACAGATAAACAGACACACACACACACACAAACATCTTGCCTTATATATATATATAATCGATTTTCTGCACTATTGTAAGAACTGCAACCTTCTGAATATCGTTTCTTATGTCTTCATCTATGAGTGTATCAAATTTGATTAAAATCGGACCACTCCTTCTATAACCCAATTTTTTCGATTTTCGATATTTATCAGGGGTACCTCGACACAAAACCTAACTAAGAACACTCGCATATAGTTATAGTACAACTGTGTAAATTGTCAAGAAAATCGGTTCATTCATTTCGGAGTCTATAGGTAACGGATACACACACACACACACACACACAAAGTTCCATTTATAAATAAATTTAGATGTTCATAAGTAATATATATGTGTGTGCATGTGTGTGTTTCATTAAATACGGCCAACAAGGAAGATGTAATTAATTTTTTTATTAAGTTTTCTCCAGCGTTGTAATATTTTTCCTATTTGTTGGAGTTAAGGAATACAAAAATGTTTCTTTTTTTTAACATCCTAATTGCTTTTGGCAATTTTTATAGTCATTTTAAAGGGTGTTTATGCTTTTTTTTCCTTATGTTTTGACTGACATGTTGTAATTTATTTTGTTTTGAATGTTTGAAAGAAAGGTTGCTGCCTAAGTATACATTAATTTTATATATATATATATATATATCTTTTCCATTTGTAAACGAGTTTTAATACAAATGTGCACTGGTCTAACCTTATGACCAAAAACTAAGTTATTAAACAATATATATATGTGTGTGTGCATGTGTGTGTGTTTCATTAAAAATGACAGACAAGGTGTGATGGTTTCATTTTTTATGTGATCTTATGATTTCTTTCTTTTGAGGACATCGAAACTTATTTATAAACGGAAATTTGTGTGTATGTGTGTCCATTACCTATAGACTCTGAAACAGCTGAACCGATTTTCTTGAAAATTTACACAGTTGTACTATAAGCATCTGCGAGTGTTCTTAGCTAGGTTTTGTGTTGAGGTATCCCCGATAAATATAGAAAATTGATAATCAAAAATCGAAAATATCGGGTTATAGAAGGAGTGGTCCGATTTAATCAAATTTGATACACTTATAGACAAAGACATAAGAAACGATATTCAGAAGTTTCAAGGTTGCAGTTCTTACAATAGTGC
The DNA here is from genome assembly GCA_037127315.1 of Ascarosepion bandense. Classification (NCBI taxonomy): domain Eukaryota; kingdom Metazoa; phylum Mollusca; class Cephalopoda; order Sepiida; family Sepiidae; genus Ascarosepion; species Ascarosepion bandense. The sequence goes on along the minus strand of JBBBDQ010001063.1, from coordinate 4,074,032 downwards.
AGAAAATCGATTATATATATAAAAGGCAAGATGTTTGTGTGTGTGTCTGTTTATCTGCCTGTATGTCTGTATTTTTTTTTTCAGCCCTTTTATTTTAGTTTTTGCTTTGAGTTTTACTCTAAGTAGGTATAATTGTAGTTCTTAGTCTCAGCCATGATACCATTTACTCAGAGGACTTATTTAGCCTTCAAAATTCAGTTTACGACGAAAAAAACTTATTTGATATCGATACCAGGAAATCAGAATTTGACTTACATCCATTCATTTTTCTTTCAGTCTACAGTTTCGCTTTAACTGGAAACAACTATTGCTTTTTAGTCTTTCGTGCCAATGTCCAAAGAATCCGAGCTCCAGGACCATGGATTAGTTGTAAAGCTTTCATTACACCCGAGCACCGCCGGGCTATACTGCTAGTGTGTGTGTGTACACACACTAGGTGCGATTGGTAAATTGTCGCAATTATTTTATTTTTTTTCAAATATTTATTAGGCTGAGTCATGGATTAGTTTTAAAGCTTTCATTGCACCCGAGCAACGCCGGGCTATACTGCTAGTAAATTATATAAAAATTGTCCAAAAGTTTTAACAGAATGTAGTTGGTGTTATGTATAATGTGGAGCATGTTATGTACCAAACTCAGTAAGCATGTTGTTAGCATAGCAAAGAATCTTAATTTATTGTATATTCCTAAAACTCTACTTATCTATTGAGTGCTTTTGACAGCACTTCTTCCGGCCTAAAATAAAATGTAAAATGCTTGTAATTCTCATGCATTTTCTCTGTTATATGGTGAGATGTAATATAATGTTTTTGACATGTGTTTATGGTTGGTAATATAGTTATCAGGATTCCTTTGAAGTACTTTCAATGTAAGGAAATATGTTTTTCTTAATTAGGGTAGCATTTGTAAATTCAAAATTATAGTCAGTTCTGTTCCTGTGTATTACCATTTATACTTGCTTGTTATAAACAGGAACTTACAAAGACGATAATTCTTTATGTCAAAAGTACTTGGAGGAATTACTAATAACTGTGTTTCCAACTGTAAACACATGTCAAATACATATTACATCACCAACCTTCATTGAATCAATTCTAAACGAATCTAACACGTTTATCTAAAACAAGTGGTATATACATAAAAAATGTTTCTAGATCAGTCAGTCAGTTAAGTGCCATACATAATACACACTTTGGGCGATCATGTCTGACTGGGTAGAAGATTATCCCGCAGTAGATTGCCATTGCTTTCTGCAGTAGACTGATTGCCAGCCAAGGCTATAGAACCCAATCTGTCCTATAATTTAACCCATAACTGGAGGGAAGAGATGGATTAATACCTTTCCCAAGAGTATTTGTGCGTAAGTGAATGCAAGGAATTCAACTGGAATTTAAACTCGGCTTCCCAATTTGTCGTTCTGAGCCAATATCCACTGCACCACAATGCACATCCTAGATCAAAATACAATGTCTACTAGACACACATACATTCTTATGAATATAGGAACCTAACTGAAGTTGCAATGTTATGTCAGGATCAATACTATTATAGTTTCTTTTTTAGGGTTTATCAAGGGTCAGTAAAAATTCTAATTTTTTACCCTTTTTTTGACCTTTCTTTTTATTCAAACCCTAATCTTTTTATTCAAACCCTAATTTAATCTTATTGTATATTATTATTTATTATTAACAATTTTGGTGAGACATCCCCATTATTAAGAGTGCTTCCCCATTCTAATACGCACCTAAGAGTAGTTTTAATTGGCAAATTGTCACCTGAATTGTCACCTGAATTAAATCCCACATAGACAAACTAGAATTATTATACATATTGCATTTTTTTTAAATAATCATTTTTAATCCCAAGCAAGATAGAAATGCTACTGGTGTGCAGGGGGTTACATAAGAGGAGAGTGAAGAGAAAGAGGAACAGGCCACAGGGGGTGTCAGTGAATGGGTAAAAAAAGGATGGAAATGCTGGTGTGAGTAGAGCTGAGTGAAAAAGAAAAAAATACAGGGGCTCTAGGGGGAAAGAACAGAAGTCAAGGAGCTTAGAAATGGCAATTGATGCCGCATTTAAATTCTTGGAGATTGTATCTATCAGGAAAGCATGTATACAGAAAAAGTGCGAGAAAAGAAACTGTTAGAGTAGAAGAGGTGATTATATTTAACTAGTTTGACAGTAAAAGGGCGGGACCTTGATGCCAATCTAGTAAATACATGTGGTCATCATCAGAGCAGTTACCATAAAAATACTTTTAGAAAAGAGAGGGAAGCCATATCACAAACACATGCAACTGGAATTTGTTGATTTCTTGGAACTTCAAAGGGATGCATCATCTCCCTTTGAATTTGGAAAGCTACAAATTATATTAACTTTGGTGAACAAGTTGAATGCACATGAAACCTGAGTGACCAATAAAAATTAAACAATATAAAAATAAAAAATACTAGAATCTTTTCCGTCTTTTTCTTTAACGAAGCTTTAATAAAAGGGAAACCTGTTAGATTGCTAAACATTTTCCGTTTGTTCTTTATTTTATCATACGCACATACATATATATCTTAGCATACACACACACACATATATATATATATATATATATATATATATATACACTATAGTCATCCGCAGACAGATCTGTTTCACTGTATTACAGCTCATCAGTACGGCTTAGACTCCGGTTGCTTCCTAACATGGGATTGAAATCCGACCGAATTGGTGTCAGTCAGCGATTCTACCCCTAGGCCACAAGCGTCATATATATATATATATATATATATATATATACGAGCAGTATAGCCCAGTGTTGCTCAGTTGTAATGAAAGCTAAGCTTTAAAACTAATCCATGGTCCTGGAGTTCAGACTCTTTGGACGTTGGCATGAAAGGCTAAAAAACAATAGTTGTTTCCAGTTAAAGTGAAACTGTAGACTGAAAGAAACTTGAATGGATGTAAGTCAAATTTTGATTTTCTGGTATCGATATCAAATAAGTTTTTTTCGCTGTAAACTGAATTTTGAAGGCTAAATAAGTCCTCCGAGTAAATGGTATCATGGCTGAGACTAAGAACTATAATTACACCTACTTAGAGCCAAACCCGAAGCAAAAACATCTTGCCTTTTTTATATATATATATATATATATATATAATCGATTTTCTGCACTATTGTAAGAACTGCAACCTTGAAACTTCTGAATATCATTTCTTATGTCTTTGTCTATGAGTGTATCAAATTTGATTAAATCGGACCACTCCTTCTATAACCTGAGTTTTTCGATTATCGATTTTCGATATTTATCAGGGGTACCTCGACACAAAATCTAGTTAAGAACACTCGCAGACGCTTATAGTACAACTGTGTAAATTTTCAAGAAAATGGGTTCAGCCGTTTCAAAGTCTATAGGTAACAGACACACACGCACGCACACAAAGTTCCATTTATAAATAAGTTCTCACACACACACACATATATATATATATATATATAAAGCAAGATGTTTGTCTGTGTGTCTGTTTATCTGTCTGTATGTCCTTTATACAAATCCACAATTCTTATCCGATTCTCACTAAACTTCTTCACACAAATATTCTTCAGGCTTCTGGTCAGGTCATGGGCTACTTGTTTTTTCCGATTTCCTCTTGATATCGGAAATTGATAACCTGATATTGTATTGAATCTGATCAAAATCAGGTTTTCAGCTCTTTTATTTTGGTTTTTGCTTCAGGTTTTGCTCTAAGTAGGTATAATTATAGTTCTGTTTGCGACGGAAAACTTATTTGACATTAATACCAAAAATAAAAATTTAACTTACATCCATTCATTTTTTTTTTCAATCTACGGTTTTGCTTTGACTGGAAACAACTATTGCTTTTAGTCTTTTGTGCCAACGTCTAAAGAGTCTGAGCTCCAGGACCATGCATTAGTTTTAATGTTTTCATTACACCCAAGCAATGCCAGGCTATACTGCTAGTATATATATATATATATATATATATATATATATATATATATCTTATAAAGGAGGCTTACATCAAGAGCCTTGAGGAGGTATTGCTACCCTTAGACAAGAGGGTGGCTGCTGAAAGACCCTATATCTGGCAACAGGACTCTGCACCATGCCACAAAAGCAGAAGAGCCCAGTCATGACTTTCACACTATTTCTCTGACCACATCACCCCTTGCATCTGGCAACTTAATTCCCCAGACTGCACCCCCCCCCCCCCGATTATTAAAACACCTTGTAATACCAATGATGAACTGAAGGTCAGAATTATGGCAGCATTAACTTAAACAAGGTAACTGCCCAGAAGAGATGCAGGACTCTCCAAAGTCATCTAGCGGCCACAGTTGATGCCATTAGTGATTTTATTGAATAAATTTACTCTTTAGTATTTCAAGATATTTTTGTGTAATTTTGGTAAATATATCTGTTTAAAATGAAATGTCAGTGTTATTTTCATTTTTGCATAAATTTGACGACAATTCATCCATCACACCCCATACGTACACACATACGGCATTTCCAAGCTGTAAGGATCTGATATTCTTAATTGACCAATATATTTTTCTCTATAATAGTGCACCCCACACACTTCCATGTATATATGCATAGATACATGAGCACTCACCCACTGACTCTCGTATACAAAGTTAAGACATTGTAAGCATTTGCCACTTCACTGCATTGAATCAAGCAATATTGATATGGAAGCCGCTGAGTAATTCAAGAAGTGTTAATGGCTTTATTAACATTGCCTTAGCCAGCAACATATCCCTGCTGCTGCAAAAAAAAAAAAAAAGAAAAGAAAAGAGGATGCAACAAAATGGCGGGTAGGTGGTGGTGTGGGGTTGCGAGTAGATGAAATTGCAAGCAGGCTTCACTTGATAGTAAGGCTTTTCTAATAGCATCACTCGCATCTCTGCCTTTTCCTTTTTCACTAGGTATTAGCCATCCAAAATTTTTGGAATATCAACCCCCGCCAACACTTTTGCATCTTTTCTGAGATGGGCTGAATTATCTTTTTCTTTCTTTCTTTAAAAAAAAAAAAAAAAAAAAAAAACAAGTTCATCAATTCCCTTATCACTCCCTCCATTCAAGAAAAGAGAGGGAAAAAATGCTTTGTTTTTTGTTTAACAGGCTTGAGGCTTCATTACAATACATTTCTGGTTGAATGATAGACTACTGTATTTACCAAGTTAGACCTGTTCCCTGATTTGCATTCAATATTACAACATTGTAAACTTGGGCGGGGCACGAGTATTGCTAGTTTTCTTGATCTGGGTAAACATCAGCTTGACAGATATCTCAACTTCAAATAGGAGCTGGGGAGACATTTTTCAAGTCATGAAAGTTTTTGGTTTTTTTCTTTTATTAAAGATCTGGTAGGATATGCTATTAAATACGATCATTCAAATATCTTTGTTTAATAGTGCCTAGTTAATTAAAGCAGTAATCATTAATTAAAAGCTGAGGTGTGTGATTAGAGTGCCTCTGTCACAAAATCGGTTGCTTTTGGTCCTCACTGATGGTTAAATTCACAAGAGATGGTCATTTTCAGTGAGTCTTGATATCTCTTCAATGACACAGCAGTTGTTTGAAGAGGGGTGGATCTTTAGGAGACATTAGGCCGCCATTTTGGTCATGTGGCCAGCCCACTGTACACTTCTCACGTTGACCTGGCAGAATCTAGAATATAGATGCATGCTTACATGTTATAAAGTTAATCTGTAGTTCTGCATGTAGTTATGAGCCAAATTTTGATTTGAAATCTTCAATGTCTTATGTTCAAATTGATTATTCACTACTATATTAAGTTTCTCCACAAAGATTTCTAAGATGCAGATTTGTGTACACACATTATATTTTTTGGGGGGGGGGTCTTTGTGAATTTCATTTGTGTAAAATCTTGTGTACAATAAAGACGGAAGCTGATGATGGTTTGCCTGAAATAGGCCTATGTTCTCGATTTACCATAAAATAACATGTCTACCTAAATTTTTTCTGTATTTATATACATATATATTTAGAGCTCTCAGAGTGTTATCCTACCACTGTATGTACAGGATACACCTTTGGATTCTTCTATATCTACACTGCATGCTTATATATATATATATATACACACACACACTCTCTGTAATCTGTAACCTTGGTAAGTCAACCCATTGAGAAGGAAAAGTGACTTCAAAACCATGTAGAAAGCAATGGGGTAACACTCAATAAATTTCTCAAAAAGAATTGAGGCATTTCACAATTTAAGAATATGTACAGGATACTCCTTTGAATTCTTCTATATCTACACCGCATGCTGAGATATATATATATAGTCATCTGCATACAAACCTGTTTCGCTGTCAGTGTCGCTAAACATCTGCTTGATTCCAGCCAGGAGGGATTGAAACTCGACCAATTTGGTATCAGTTGGAGAGTCTATCTCTAAGCTATCTGCGTACGGCTGAGAGAAAAGGAAATTTTAACGTGTTATATATATATATATATACATACACACACACACACACACACACAGTGTACACACATGTCAACAGCCGAGAAAACTCAGTTCATGAATTGATGAGTAATGCTTAAATCACAGAAGTGGTTACAGTTTTTTAAATTTTCCACTCTAGAGAGCTCGATCCAATAACGAGAGCATATTACACTATTTACATTATTCGGATTATTTTCCTTATCTTCATTGTCATTTTCACGGCATTTCAGCCACTGTATGCTCTGACCTTCTTCAGGTGCTAGGAATTTTGAACCGAATTCTTTATTATGATCACTGGGGTCTATCATTCTTTTTTTGTGTGAAATAATAATAAGGTAAATAGTATAAATACTACCTCATCTTAGAAATATATACAAATACTGAGAGCATAATTATATATATATATATATATATATATATATATATATATTGTGGATGTGTGACTAAAAGAAAGAGAAGGAAAACTGTATTTAGTTTTAGTTGATGCATTTTGTCCACTGACAGACCTGATCAAGGTGCAATGTAAAATTAATTTATTTGAAACAAAATATCTATAAAAAACAAAATGTTAATTGCTAGAAAATTATAAAAAGTTCATCAATATTCATTAGGTTGACAGAAAGATATTAGATATTCAGTTATGTTATTTTGCATATTTGAATATAATTGTTCATATGAAGTATTTTGTTTTTGTTTATAGATACTTTTTTTCAAATAAATTTGTTTAGTTTTTTTCCGGACAGATAAAAAATGAAAGAATTTTAAAAAGAAAAGAAAATAGAAAGAAAAAAGAATAAGGGAAAGGGAGTTTCACTTAATATATTAAATCTTAGCATCATGCTGCGTCTTTGGCCTAGATTTACAAAAAAACGTTGTTAAGGAAAACAATGAACATTGACTTGGGTTGCTAGTTGTCTATTTTTAAATGCATGACATTCAAATTTAAAAATCAAAAAATTAGAGGTTGAATTTCCGCTCAAAAATTAATTGTTAGTTTTTCTTATTAATTCTAATTGTAATAATAATAGTAGTATTATATTATTATATTCGTAGTAATAATAACGTGGTAATAAAAAACTAATATTTAGAAATCTTAAAGTAATAAAAATTAGGAAATTATAAAAAAAAATGTAAAAAACAATAGAAAAAATCTTATATATATATATATATATATATATATATATATATATATAATATTAACGATAGTAATTACAATACCAACAGTAACAGAACTCTGCCAAAACTAGTACTAATTAAGCTATAATTTAAATTGTCTTGAACAACCCACTGAGGGAGGAAAAAAAAAGAAACAAATGAAGTACATGAACAAAAAGTCAAGCACTCGCAAGAAAGAAAAAAACCCCAAGACAAAAACCCTAACACTAAATCGCTCAATACGAAAGTAGAGCAACAAAGACAGAAAATCTAAGCAAGAGCCAACAAACCTACCTAGGTTTCACCCTATGGCTCGTCAGGGTAAATTGGCTCTTGACAAGCCGTAGAGTGAAACCTAGGTAGGTTTGTTGGCTCTTGCTTAGATTTTCTGTCTATATATATATATATATATATATATATATATATATATATATATATATACTTTTACATTAAAATAATATTATCATATAATTACCCTTAATAAAAGTGAAAATAATAATTATAATAATAATAATAATAAAAGCAATAGTAGAAAAGTACCCATGGTAACAATAATGATAAAAAATTGGATGGGTGGGGGTGGGGTATATAAAGTCTTTAATGGGAAATTCTAGATTTTTTTCCAAAATCAAACTTAAGTTTTATATACAATGTAAACACACGCCAGTAGCCGAGAGTGTTCAAATTCATTACTGAATGAACAATAAGTATATATATATATATATATATATATTAGTAGTATAAACAGATTGATATGTATTCCGCAGTTTGGTAATTTTTACTTTTTATAAGGTGCTCAATACAGATGTAGAGCATTTATAGAGATAGAGTTATTATTAGTATTATGATAATAACTGCAACTCAAAAGCTTTCTGGGTTTTGGCACCATCCTCAGGCAGTGAAATATTGTTCAGGTTCAGAGTTATATAAATTACTAAACAGTTATTGGTCAGACCCAAATTAAACCAGTAAACACTTATATTAAAAAGTGTTCACTAAGCATATAAAGAGAAAAAAAAAGAGATTTAACGTGCAGAGTATTTAAATATGAAAATTAGGAAGATCAGCCAATTACACTACCATGATTTCAATCTTTTGGTATTGTTAGGAAATCAGTTAATCTATAATACCTAACGCTTTATTTTGAATGCTCAACAGGAAGTTTAAAATAAGTGAAAGAGTTAGTCAAGACTAGCAAAATGCTATTATATGTACTTTCATCTGGGTTTGTACAAAGGAAATCAGTTAATCTATAATGCCTGATAATATTGAAAGGTTGAAAACATGATAGTGTAATCAGCTGATTTTCTTGATTTTAATATATATAAAACCAGTAGTGAGTAATTGAATGTCAAAATGGAAAAGCTCTTATATTGTAATGTTATACATTTTATCGCTTAGGAAACACTTCTTAAGATTAATAATGGTTATATTGATAGGGTCTTATATATATATATATATATATATATATATATATGTGTGTGTGTGTGTGTTAATAAATGTACATATTATCCTATACTGGTAGCACGACTGAGTTTCATGCACTATGCAATCATCATGTGCATGTTAAAAACTGATCATTTAAGAGATTTGAATTGAAGTTCACTTGATATTCGTGGGAAGTAAATCTTACAATGTTAGGGTACGATTTCTTTTAATTTATCAAGAATATAATATAAATAGACAAAAATTACATGAAAATAAAAAAATTCAAATTCAAATGCGGTTTATTCATAATTATTATTAATAGTAAATATTTGCAGGTAAAATTCTCTTCCAAACGATTGCTTCCCCGACGGCTACAATCTCCAGGAGTTTAAATGTAAGGTCAATAGACACCTCCTAACACACTAACCTGCTCCCATTCTATCAAACACTCTTCCCATCTGCCCGACACTCATCCTCGCTATCCTTACTCATCTATCACCTTTCTCCTGACATTCCCTATGTCTATCCACTCCTTCTCTTTACCTTCCCCTATGTAGCCCCATGCGCAATAGTGGCAGTGGAATGCCTTGCTTGGGGTGAGATGATTAAAAAAAAAAAAAAAAAAAAAGAAAGGGAGAAAGAAAGAAAGAAAGAAACAAACAAACACATAAGGGAATCTGCGTTAATCTAAGTATTTGAGTAAGCATTTTTTCTGTGACAGCATGTGATCATTAATTCACATTTTTTGTTTAGTAAATTAGGGTTATTTATTTGATTTAAGATGTCAAGTTTTTCTAAAAAAAAAAACAAAAAAAACACATAAGTTCTATCTCTGTCCTTTTCCTACTTTTATTTTTCCTGCCATATTGAAGAACTAACAACACATAGCAATCCAGTACTCTCCTCTTTGTTTCTAGTGAAATTGTCCTGTTTGTTAATACTTTACTCAACTTCTGGAATGCATCCTTGTGCTTTTGGATCTCAAGAATATAAATGTATAGAAACTGCTATGGCCACAAAGTGAGGGGTCAGTTTATAAATTGCTTGTAGTATGGAATTGATCCCCCACTTTATATCCAGTATGCTTCTGTTGAACCACATCGCAGTTGCTTCAAATTTGTCCTTCATCTTTGATGAGATTGTCCAGCATTCACTGCCATATTGAAGAACTGACATCACATAACAATCCAGTACTCTCTTTGTTTCTAGCGAAATTGTCCTGTTTCTTAATGCTTTACTCAACTTCTGGAATGCTTCCTTTGCCATGCCAATTCATCTTCAGATAGCATAAGAAAAAAAAACATCTCCACTTCCATTGACCCAGGTAATTGTCAGTGACAATGGTTTTAGCAAAGCCAGAAGATCATACCTGCTTCATTGCACTAATCCGCAGCAAGAGTGATAAGTTCACAACAGCATATGACCTTTTTTTTTCTTTTCTTTACTAAGAACTTTCTCCTTTTCGGTGAGTAAACTAGAATATGTTTACTTCATACTCTACAGAGGGGGTAAGGCTTCCATCTCAAAAGAGGCCGCACTTATCAAGTAGATGCTTACAAGTATACTCAAGTATAAGTAGGATATTTGTTTACCTTTTAACAAATATATGAAGCGGTTTAGAAGTAGTTTGTTATGCTTCCTTGTTTGCTCTGATTAACAATAAATAAATAAAAAATAATGGGGAACATGTCCATTTAAAGTTACAAAACAAGGGACATAACTCCTATTATTGACAATGCATGTCTTCTGATTCAATGTTTACTTTTTCACTCAAAAATAAACTGAATCTCTGTCAACCTATTTTTTTGTTTTGTTATTTACAGTTTATCAACCTGTTGTAGATTATTTAAAGCCAGAAAATATTTTCAGATTCTAAATTTTTTTTTTTGGTGAGGGAGACGCTAATGAGTTAGTGATACTAGTTTTAGCAGGGAGAGAAGAGGTGGTTTCATACTTATCCCAAGAGTAGTTGTGAATATAACGAACCTGACTGGAATCAGAACTCAGTTACCACCACCAAAAAGTTAAAGCCAGCTCAATTGTAACATGACGTCACAAAAGTAGTCTTATGTCAGTGAGATTGACAGTAATGAATGATTTTAAACTAAAGAAAAAGTCTTAGAATACTTTTTTAAAGTACATTTAAAAAAGAAAAAAAGAAACTGGGCAAAATTGTGAACTGAAATTTATTTAATATTCTTTCCTTTCTTTATGGGGGTCTTGACTCGGCTCTCTGATTAACAATTCCCAAGCCATTAACCATTACACTATGGCACATCCAAGCTTAAAGCACCTAGTATATTCAAGCAGTCACCCATCTAGGTACTGACCAAGCTTAACATTGCTTAACATCAGGGATTATTTATGAACCAGTATTTCAACTTAATGTGGCCATAAGTCTCTACCTTTTTGACTCTAGTGTAACTGCGGAGCTATGGCATAACTGGACATTTGTTCGACCTAATCCAGTCATTCCTCTCTAATCGCACATTGAAGGTAGTATTAAACGGACATGCCTCCCAAAACTACCATACGAATGCGGGTATCCCTCAAAACTCTATCCTAGGTCCTATGCTATTTCTGATCTACATTAATGATCTTCCCGATGCTATAAGATCCCAAGTAGGCATGTACGCCGATGACACCACAGTTTACTCTTGCCTTGATCAAAAATCCGATGTGGGCGACAAAGCAAACCTCGCTGCTGAGCTTGAGAAGGATCTCCAATCCGTGGTGGACTGGTGTAAAAAAATGGCTTGTATATTTTAATGCTTCCAAAACGAAGCTGCTATCAATTAACCATCATAGACAATTGCTCCTACCTCCCATTAGCATGGAACAGGCTTGCTTCCTTGAGAGTAAAACAGTACGCCTTCTTGGCTGCACACTCTCAGCAAACCTCAAGTGGAATGACTATATCAAATCCATTGCTAAATCTGCCGCTATGAAATTCAGTTCTCTGTGCAGGGCCCGGAAGTTTTTCCCGTCTGAGTCCATCTTGCACGTATATAAATCTACCATCTGCTGATGTATTAAATACTGCTGCCACATATGATCGGGTGCTCCTGCTTTTCTCCTCGGGGTTCTTGACAAAATACAACGGAGAATCTGTAACGTGATCAATACCAACTTGGCAGCCCAGCTGGAGTCACTTCCACCAGCGTGATGTGGCCTCCCTGTGCCTCTTCTATAAATACATTCACGGCTTCTGCTTCGATGAACTTAGTTCACTGATGCCCGCTAGGTATGAATTTGCAAGAGATACTAAATTAGCAGCTAGGTCCCACCCTTTTACAGTGAAACAGATAAAATGTAACTGCAATTTCTACTCCAGCAGGTTCTTTTCTCGCATTTCCCACCTGTGGAATTCTCTTCCATATACTTGCTTCCCCAACAGCTACAATCTCCAGGAATTTAAATATAAGGTCAATAGACATTTATCACACTAACTTGCTTCCATTCCCTCAAACACTCTACCCAACTCCCCATCCTCAGTATCCTCATCTGTCTACCACCCTCCTGATATTTCCTATAACTAACCACACTTTCTCAGCACTTTCCCCTATGTAACCCCCTGCGCAATAGTGGGAGTGGAATGCCTTGCTTGGGGTGAAATGATTAAAAAAAAAAAAAAAAATTTTTTTTTAAAAATGGTCAAATGCATACGTATCTATCTTTTTGAGTCGGGATAATCATACAATTGTATGAGAGCCAGTATTTCAACTTAATGTGGCCATAAGTCTCTACCTTGGCACACATCAGAGAAAGGCAGATTTCATAGCATGTAATGTTTTTACGAAATGTAAATAATACCAGCAGTGAGAATGTTCTATCTTGTAACTGCTTCAAATGGAAGTTCTTCACTATAACCAGAAAATATAGTGTAATGCTGTAAATAATTGCTATTTATGAAATTTTCCCCTCTCTATAGTGTTTAATCGGCAAGCGATATTTAATGTGCAGGAGCAGGTTGTATTTCTAACTCCATTTCTCGGTGTTTGTGTTCCTTTTCATGCTTAGGTAAGAAAAAAAAAAAAAGTTTCATTTCTTTGAGATTTAGACCTTACTTGTTTGCCCCTTTTGTTCAACCACTTTTTTGACTGCACAGATTTGGCACAGATGGATTTCTCTTGTCAAAATCTTTTTCTCGTGTAAAAGTTACCAAATGGCGCCATAAAATTGAAAAATGCTTTTTTATCAGCTCTGCTATTTTTTGTGGGGTGGGGGTACTTCAAAGATGTTCGCATTCTTCAAAGGCTACAAGATAAAATTTTGATCATTATCAATTCTTTACTTTGTTGATCAAGTTTTTAACAGTAAATCCTCTTCACCCCTGCTCTTGTGAATGAGTAAATTGACTTGGTTTTGGGCGAGGAATACTTTTGCTATCCTTTAATTAGTGACCCTTTAGCTAAGCTATCAATTCATCAAAATATAACATTTCTCTTGTATATTTAGCAAAAAAAAAAAAATCCTTTATAGAATGATATTTTTGTTCTTTATTTAACACCAGAATAGGAAATTGTTTATACCATCTTGTAACAGGAAAATTTGTTTAGAAACAAAAACAATGAGTTAAACTGTTGTGTAATGTCAATCCTTCAGTATGGCACTGAAAGCTGAACAATTTCTTCACAGATGAAGAGGAGACTTTAAGTAACAAACTTGTGATTCTACAGAAGGATGCTGAGAATAACAGATTCATAATATGAGCAATGAGGCAATTTTATCAAAACAAAAAGGACACTTATCAGAAAGAGGTAGTTGAAATTTCTGGAACACATATTGAGGAATTAGGGCTTGGAAAATATGACACTCACAGGACATTGAAGGCAAGAGGGATAAAAGCATCAAGTAACTTACCTAATAAGCTTGTAAACAGATGGTAGAACAGGGAATTGGAAGGATAGTAAAAGATAGGAAGTTATGGAGGGCCATGTTTGTCCACGTCCTGAAGGGACATGGCACATAAAAGAATTTCTAACAGACAGTTAATATACTGAACCCTGTTTTTAATTTATATTTATTTTTCCTAAATATTTTCACTACATATCATGGCATAAATATTTTCAGTTGTTCTGATGAGCTTTTCTCTTTGATATCTTGACATCCTGAATTCAAGCATAGTACTGGATTGGCAGCTAGGTTTCATCATTTTACTGTTGTAATTGCTAAATGTAAAGGTTAAGTCTATTCTAGTAGTTTCTTCTTTCACACTTCTCAACTGTAGAACACTTCTGGCTTCTTGCTTTCCTGTCAATTACGATTGTCAAAGATTTACAAGCAATGTCAATTGTCCTCTTCTGTCTCCTTGAATCCTGGTTCTGTTTGTTTCTCGGCTCGAAAATGAGAAATCGGAGTGCGGAGTTCAAATTCCAGTTGAATTTGTTGCATTCACTTACACACAAATACCCTTGGGAAAAGTATTAGTCCATCTCTTCTCCCTCCAGCTATGGATTATAAATAGCAGAACAAATTGGTGACTGACCAAGGCTATAGAACCCAGTCTACCACAGAAAGTAATGGTAACCTACTGTGAGAAAATCTTCTGTTCAGCCAGTCATGTCTCTTTTGAGACATGATAGCCCAAATGTGTATCATGTATGGTAATTAACTTTTTTTTTTTTTTTTTTTTTTTTCACTCTCAGTAACCCCTTGCATCAAATAAAGAAAAGAAAAAAAATGTATTTATAACTTATTTTTAGCTTCCCAAAAAAGTATTGAGGCCCATAAACAAATTGAAAACTTCACTAGCATTTTTAGACATAATGTCTTCTTGGAGAATAAAAAATTAATTGTGTGAAACATTTTTTTTTTTTTAGTTAAGTCATGTACAGGGTTTGCAAAAATGTTTTTAAATTCAAGTGCCTATTTGGCAATTTTTTGTTTGGAAATTAATGTTCCATTTTTTTTGTTACAAAGATAAAAAAAAGTAGTAAACACCAGTAAATTACTGTTTTCATTTCATGCAATAAAATAATTTTTATCTAAAAGTTTTTTTCCAAACCCCTTTTCTTTTTTATATAAATTTCATGAAATTACATTTTTCTGTTACTGAATAGATTTTTTTTTTTTTTGGTAAGGTTTGTCCAATTTCCTGTGGTGAACGTCATTAACATTTTTCTGGACATAAAAAAGATTTCCTGTTACCTGACATTCTAGATGCAAAATCTACCTGACAAATATGTTTGTCATCAGATGACCATTATTATTTTCAAAAACAAAAATCTTTCTCTTTCTCTCTCTCTCTCACACAAATTACTACCTGATGTTTTGAACCACGCCTTGTCTGCTCAAGTACAAAGAAAGTTCTTTTTAGATGAAAAATATCTTGTAAATGTTCAGTACAAAAAACACTTGTGACCACTTGTGGGGTGACCCTAATCCCCAACCATCCATCAGTTTGACCTGCTCAAACTGATTAGTAATGGAACTTATTTGAGCCAACATTTTATTACACCATGCTTATATTGGATATATTTTCAGTGGAGATTGAACTCACTGTCTGTGGCATTGAATAGAGAGGTAACAGCTGTCTTTCTCCAAGACTGGGTATATAGAATAGTTGGGGTAGGGGGTAGGTTGAGGGGTTGGTTAAGAAGAGAGAGAGAAAGAAGAAAGGAAACAGTAAATAAAACAGAGAGAGAAAAAGTAAAGAAGAAAGAGATTGAGAAAAGAAAGAATTATGAGAGCAAATTTTACTTGTGCATACACACACACACATTTTTTTTAATCGTTTCATCTCGAGCAAGGCATTCCACTCCCACTATTGCGCAGGGGGTTACATAGGGGGGAAAGTGATGAGAAAGGATGGTTAGATATAGGAAATGTCAGAAGGAGGGTGATAGATGGGTAAGGATATCGAGAATGAGGGTTGGGTAGATGGTGAGAGTGTTTGAGAGAATAGATACAAGTTAGTGTGATAGGAGGTGTCTGTTGACCTTACATTTAAACTCCTGGAGATTGTAGCTGTCGGGGAAGCAGGCATGTGGAAGGGAATTCCACAGGTGGGAAGCGCAAGAAAAGAAGCTGTTGGAGTAGAAATTACGGTTACATCTTATCTGTTTCACTGTAAAAGGGTGTGTGTGTGTGTGTGTGTGTGTGTGTGTGTGTGTGTGTGTGTGTATATATTACTGGAGTAGATAGATCTATCTGACGCCCGGTTCACACTCCACCCACGTCTATTGAACAGGTTAAGAGGCTCATCCCTTGTTCTCTGTTTAGGATGTGGTTTCTGGCTTTCTCTTTTCCAATCTTTTCATTATTACGCAGCCCTCTGCACATCAGTGGCATTACCGCCTTGCTCGGGGTGATACGATTAAAATATATATATATATATATATATATATATATAACAGACAAGAAAAATTTAATGGAATTTTTTTCACTTAGTTTTTCCAGTGTTCTTGCCTGTTCTCTGGTAAGTGTATGAGAATGCAAAAATTGCCTGTATTGTCCATTGTCACAAGCATTCCCTTGCTCCCATCGAACAAAGAAATTGTAAGAACACTGGAAAAACTAAATAAAAATAAAATTTTCCTTGACTGTCATATTTAATGAAAGATATTTAAAAGAAAGGTTTCTAGCCAAATCTAAATATAAGGTCCATAAATTATCTTTGCAGTTTTGAAAATTCATTAAAAAAAACCCCAAAAAAGATGAAGCTTACTCTATGGGGTTGATTGGAAAAGTTTGATGCTGCACATTAGAATGCATCCATGCAACACATCGAGATGGTGCTTCTGTTTTCTACAAGACACTTTCTACTTCGATAAACTTCTTGTGTCAGACATGGATGCTTTTTTTTTTTTTCTCTCTCCATACTTTGTGATCTAACTTCACTGAACCTGTGTGTCAGATTTGATCTCTATGGACCAGAATATACATTTTGCCTTCTTTTGTGGTATTAGCATTTTCATTAAAACTCTGGAATCAGTAATAAGCACTTTGACATTTACATAAAAAGATGAATGAAAGTGAATGGAAAAAGAAAAAAAAAAAAAGAAAGGACCAAGGATTTATTAATAAAATTATATTTCTTAACATGCCAGGAATTCTATTCATGAATTTTTATTCTAATGAATACAATAAACTGTGGAAGTTGGACAGATAATGTATTAGCACCCCCTTGTGTGTGTGTGTGTGTGTGTGCTTGTGTGTGTGTGTGTGTGTGTGTATGTGTGTGTGTGTGTGTGTGTATGTATGTGTGTGTGTGTGTGTGTGTGCGTGCGTGTGTGTGTGTGCGTGTGTGCGTGCTTGTGTGTGTGTGTGTGTGCTTGTGTGTGCGTGTGCGTGTGTGTGTGTGTGTTTGTACACACACTGAGGCTTAATGTGAGGAAGTTTGTCGCTTAATGAGCAGAGTTACGCCAACTTCGAAGTTTCATGAAGGCACCATTGTGATGTCTTCATTTCTCAAGGCTTTATCTTCATCTGCAATTAACCATCTATACAAAACTATTAAATTACATCAAGCTCCATATAAATAAGAAAAAAACTACAGGTGGAGAAAAAAAACCCTGAGCAGTGAGGAGTGCCTTCATTAAACTTCAAAGTCAGCATGACTGCTCAGTTAAGTGACAAACTTCTCCACATTAATCCTATTAATGCCTTTCTATTGAGCATTTTACACAAAAAACTTGCTTGCCAAAATATTTTTTTATCAGTAAACTATTGGCACTAAGCATCATCACAACTCAACACAATATATATATATATATATATATATATATATATCTGCAGACAGATCTGTTTTGCTGTATCACAGCTCATCAGTACAGTTAGACTCCGATTGCTTTTTAACCCAGGGTTGAAACCCGACCGAATTGGTGTCAGTCGGCAATTCTACCTCTTTCGAGACATGACCGACTGAGCAGAAGATTATCCCACAGTAGGTTGCCATTGCTTTCTGCAATAGACAGGTTGCCAGCCAAAGTTATAGTATCCAATCTGTCCTATTATTTAACCCATAACTGGAGGGGAGAAACGGATTAATACCTTTCCCAAGGGTATTTGTGCATAAGTGAATTCAAAGAATTTAAACTCCACTCCCTGATTTGTCATTCTGAGCCGATACCCAGGGCACCACAACGCACATACATACATGTACACTGTAATTACTAAAAAATACATTTTTTTCAACAAATTTTTAAAAAATTTATCCCCTCCCCTCTTTTTTTTAATGTATTTTTAAAATTAGAGCATTCTAATTGTGGGTGGGCTCCCTTTGTCTCATGCCACTGACTATTTAAAAAGAAACCACTACTTAAGGAATCAAAATTTGAGATGTAAGGGGCTCTACTTAATTAGAATTGTCTTATTAAAGAAACAAACTGAAAACACAACTACTTTTTTAATTTTTATAACTTTAAATGTCATTTTTAGTGGGTGTTCATATCCGAGTAGACACCCTGCTTGTTTATTTAAGCCTCTCAGCCTGAATACTCAAGAAATCTTATTAAAGAAAAATATGTTTTCTTTGATATGATTCAAACCTTCATCCCACTGGGCAGTGGGAACTGTTGTGTATGGATAAGTTATAACATACTGAGTTTAGGAAATTAAGAATAGGCTGCATTAAAGCTAGTTTCGCCCAATACCACAACTTGTTGCAAAATCAAAACATTGATCTGAAAACTTGAGTCATGTTCTTAAATAGCTGCATCAGATCTCACATGGATGTCATGCAAGGCACCAAACCCATTCAGAAATAGCTAAAGTCTCATCTGTATAAAGGTTAAAAATGGCTTTGATTTGTTAAAGCCTGTAGGTCTTAGCAAGAACCATCCTTCTTTGAAACTTGTGGGTTGGCGTGACCGAATCACAAAAAACTGTCCCAAATAAGAGAACCACATCATTTGAGGACTTTCATCAATGCCTAAAACGAATATTGATGAAACAGAATCTTAATCAATAAACTGAGAGACAGTACTTCACCAAACAATAGAAAAATATTCAATGAGGAAAAATTTCAGTAAACTTAAATAAGTGATTTCATTGATATCCAAGGTTGCCTGTCTGCTAGGGCAGCTAGCTAATCCCTGTTGTGGACGCCTGCTCAGGCATATTTGTGTTTGTTCAACACCCAGAGACAACCTGTAGTTTATACTGCAACTATCTATCGCCCGGTTCACACTCCACCCATGTCTATTGAACAGGTTAAGAGGCTCATCCCTTGTTCCCTGTTTAGGATGTGGTTTCCGGCTTTCTCTTTTCCGATCTTTTCACTATTACGTAGCCCCCTGCACATCAGTGGCGTTACCGCCTTGCTCGGGGTGATACGATTAAAAAAAAAAAAAAACTATACTGAGCAGATCTTAATTACAGTTTCTGAGAGAGAGAGAGTTAGTTATGGTGAAACACACCTATTCCTCAGATAATGGACTCTCCCTCCTATATTAATAAGAGTTAACAGGAAGTTCTTGGGAGTTCTTTAGAGTTCTATTGGAGTTCAGTAGAACTACTAGGCAGTTGATATTAGTCAGCAGTTAGCCGAATACTAAGGAGTCAGTTTTCAGTAGATTACCAAGTTCCTAACATTTTGGGTGCGTTAAGTCAAATAGCAAGCGACATAGCACAATTATAACCTTCAGTGCGAAAACTACTCCACAACAGAGAGAACACACATTATCTAGCATGAACAACAGTCTGAACAAGGCCAGTACATTCACATCCTCAGTCATAATGACAACCATCGATGGCTCCTATAAGGTCCAGTCTACCCAATTTTGCTCACAAGATTTGGATCAGCCTGTAGTATGGTTTCCAAGTACTTTCCAAAGGTGCCACACACTGTGATTACCGCCTCCAGATCGATAACATCTAAAAGTCACCTTCCTGACATACTGTAGAGTAGGGTAAGGTTAATGTTTCTCTTATTTGGCCTTGTGTCAGACATAACTGAATTCCCTACAACTTACAGGATTTATGCAGAATTTGTCATTATCAGAAGGTTGAAATGTGTGGAATAGTGTAAGGATAAAATATACATTTTTCATTTTAAAATAGAAATTTATTAAAAGGAAAGAATAACACAAGTTGTAGAAGTTAATGTGCAATTAGAAACATTATTAAGAAGTTAAGAGTAAAGTTCGTGTTCAATGATAAAGTTATGGGTATCAAGATTTGTAGAAAATGTTTGTAGTAGTAATTGTTGAAAGAGTATATGCGTATGTACGTATGTATGTACGTATGTATGTATTCAGTAGGAATGTCTTTGGATGGAGAAGTAAAAGTAAAAGGAATCAGCAGAAGGAAAGAGAAAAAGGACAAATGTCCGGGGGTCGGCTTGAAGCTTCTCTTGTTACATTTTAGCCTGTCGTTTTTGCAGCTTCCATCAAAGTCCTCAAGTCTTGCAAGTCGCTCCCATTGGTCAAAAATCAATTTAACACCTACTTGCGAATTCTGGGTTCAACTTTTCCTTTAAGCACATGATCAATCCTTTTTCTATTTGGGGAAAACAAGGATTTCACACTCATTCTGAATTTTTGTAAAAATGAAGAAGGTTGATTTTAATTAATCAATCTGGTGAGATTTAAACCTGGGCCTTTTAGTCAGAAAGCGAACATTCTCACCACTCAGCCATGCATCCATAAATAAAACTTAAATAATTCCTAAATGTTAAATCCAAGTCCACTTTGGCAGGAATGGAGACGAGATGCTGCTTAGAACATGCCTTTTTTGCTGAAGAGTGTGAGTCCGATAACTTCAGAAATTTATTAGCCAAGGATGGTAAGTTCAATCCTTGATAGGATCACAAAAGTCAACTCAAAGAGAAACTAATGATATAATCAAGATTTTGACATTCCACGTAACATCCAATAAAAGATTAGGAAGGAAACCCCTATCAATTCTGGAAAGAACAACAACTACTGAACTTGAGAAACCTATTTTTCTGTAAAATTGTTTAAAGAGAATGGTTTTTATAAATTTCAGTAGTACTACTGCTCAGTCAATAAATGCCGAACGTTTCCTTATAAGGAAATAGCTAATATTAACTTACCCTACACTTTGTTTTAAAACTTATCAATATTTTTTGTTTCTTTTCAGAACGATCTGCTTGAATGGTTAAAACTGCTAAACATGGAGCAGTATTACGACACGTTGTTGAGTCAAGGTTATAGTACAATTGATCAGTTGACGGAAATCACTTGGGAGGATCTCGAAGAGATTGGCATCAAGAAATTGGGTATGTGTCATTTCTTTTGAACATTGATTTTCTTGGTAGGCAAACCCTTTCAAGTTGAGATTGACACGATACAATCTTTGTGTCTTCTGGTTGATTAGTATTTATAATTTACTAGCTGAACTTAGTTACAAATAATTACACTGGACAAAACAATTTAGGGACCGATGCTTGAGAGTTGTTTTTATCTAATTTGGTGTGACTGGTTTCAAAAAGATTGCAAGTGACCGAAAATGACTACCAGTTGCTCATAATTATAAGCTGGAATCATTTTCATTAACAACTGTAAAGTTTATGCTTTTTATCTTATATGTCCCAGTCATACAAAGGGAGATAAGTAAAAAAAGGAAATGCAGGAGTTATGTCTTGTATAGACTCGTTACACCAAAAACATGACACACGTAGGTCAGTCAGTTAAGTGCCATACGTGATACACGCTTGGGCGATCGTGTCTCGAAAGAGACATGACTGACTGAGCAGAAGATTATCCCGCAGTAGGTTGCCATTGCTTTCTGCAGTAGACTGGTTGCCGACCAAGGCTATAGAACCCAATCTGTCCTGTTATTTAACCCATAACTGGAGGGAAGAGACAGATTAATACCTTTCCCAAGGGTATTTGCGCGTAAGTGAAAGCAATTAATTCAGCTGGAATTCAAACTCGGCTCCCCGATTTCTCGTTCCGTGCCGATATCCACTGCGCCACAACGCACATCCGACACATGTAGGTACTATGGCATGAAAATTTAGTTTATTGTAATTATAAATACAATTTTATATATTAAAAATTAAATGTAATTTATTTTCATATTTATTTGTATTGAACTAAGCTTTGAAATATCCAAATTATTTGGGGTTTGTCTCTTACTTGAATTACTTGTTAATTTTTGTTTTTTTTTAAACCAAGTAAAAAAAAAAAAAGAAAAGGTTAAGTATGCAGACAGGCTCTCCTTACTTTAAATACTGACACTATACAATCTTTCTATCTTTGTTTAGCATTGTGTCATTAAGTTTAATAATTATTAATGTATTTTCATAATCCAATAGGTTTACAGCCATATCATGTTGGTCCTCATATGATCACTGAAGTGAAGCAATATTGAGCCTGGTCAGTACCTAGATGGGTGACCACTTGGGAATACCAGGTGTTGTAAGCGTGATGTGTGGGTAATGTAATGGATAAAGGCTTAGAGTTGTTAATCCGAAAGCTGGGTATGGCACTTAACTGACTGACTGAGGTGTTTTGAATTAAGGCATTGACAACGATCTTGATAGACTTATGTTTGGGAATTTTACCATATTGAAGTACCATATTCTATTTGTACATCCACAAAAGACCATAAATCGCTTGAGGATATTTTTGGAGCTGAGAGACTTCATTACTTAAATCATCACACAGTGTGGAGTGATTTTGATTTCATCTGTAGATTGAATACACTAGCATAAGAAAAAAAAAAATCTCCATTTTCATTGACCCAGAAGATCACACCTGCTTCATTGCACTAATCCGCAGCAAGAGTGATAAGTTCACAACAGCATATGACTTTCTTTCTTTTCTTTACTAAGAACTTTCTCCTTTTCGGTGAGTAAACTAGAATATGTTTACTTTATACTCTGCAGAGGGGGTAAGGCAATGGGTTTATTATATTCACTTGTGTGTAAATACCCTTGGGAAAGGAATGAATCCACCTTGTATCCTCCCATAATGGGGAGAATTAGTAGAACTTGCATGAATAAAAATTACCATCTCTAAAATATTCTTAAAATCTAAAAATATTTCTGGCTTTAAATAACTTCACAAACATAGATGTTCTGCCGTGTTGGCAACAACTTAACAAATGTCAGTTTTGAATACTTTAACTTATAAAATTCTTGCAATTGAAGAGTTGCTTCAACCCTAAGATGATGTCAAACAAGAAATAATAATAATAGTGAACACGATTCAGTTATAAAAACAGACAAAAAGTCTAGCTAACGAATTTGGCTCTTTTCAAAAATTAAACTCAATGTGTGTCTAATTGGGTGCTTCCATCAGCATTTCCTATACCTTTACCCCAACATACACTGGAGTAACTTCTATTTTATCACTGAGATGCCTAAATCTAATTTGGAATTAGTGTTAGTTCAATAGGCAAGGCAAGCCATATAGGAGAAATTAAAGATTCTACTGTTTGGTTAACTAATTGCTGACTTTTGGAAGAGTTTAGTTCTACAAAATTCCTTAAAAAAAAAACAAAAAAAAAACATAAACAACCTTGTCTCTTGTAGGACCAGCTACCAACTATTGGACAAGAACGAGATTAGAACACAAAATCCATCAGGCATCTTCTATTTGCAGATCTAAAGCAAAAGTGACAGCAATGCAATTCTGACTGCCAGACCTTTTCCTGCAGCCAATGACAGCTTGCTTTTTGCCATCTAAGCCTTGCTGACTACCCAACAGCTTACAAAATATTTGAAAACCTTTCTAGATATTTGTAACGGCATGATTTTTTTCTTATAAAATGTATGTGTCGAGGGAAAAAGTTTACTTTGGTACTTGATATAGCACTAAAACTGAACTCTGCCACCAAGAGCCTATTCATAGCCATAAACTGAAGCGTGCTTTTCTTTCAAATGCTGAATAAATGAACTTACTAATCATTTATGAACTCATAAATCTTCATTCTTTCGTCTTAAGAAAAAAAAAAAAAAACTGAAAATATTTCTTTATTTTAATTTTTTAGGCCACCAAAAGAAGACGATCCTCGCCATAGACCGCTTGAAACGTATTATGGCTGGTTCTAAACGCTTGTCCTCTTTAGAGCAGAGGTCTCCCTATATTGAGCCTTTGGATCCACCAGCGATGAACGTCTCAGGCAATTGGTCTCTGGACACAGTCAGCACCTCGTCCAGTGAAAGTACCTTGACTCGGCCAAAGAAGTCCGCTTCTGGTGATAGCCTCTCACAGCATTTAGCTTCTGATAACAAAGACGGCAGCAGCGGTGACCACACCCCAACCTCTTCTAGTCCGGGGCCGCATCAACCCGATCTGGTAGCTATACAAGTTAAGCGGTCAGTATCCCATTCTGGCTCGGGTGAGATTCCGCCTATTGCCGAAAGTACGGATATGACCGGTCAGCCTATAACATACCAGTCGTTTCATATCCCAAACAGCAACAAGCGATCCTCGGACTTGACAGAGGAAAGATTTCCAGGGACTAACGGCCAGTTGATCATCGAAGACACAACCAATGAAAATGTAACCCGGCCTTCAGCTGCAGTTTCGCCAAGAGTCATGATTAAGCCAAAACCAGTGGCTAAAATTTCTGCCAAGAGTAAGCAGGCCCACGAATTCTCTCCTGAGTCATCAGCTGACAAATATGACCGTGAGGTTAACCCTGACAACATGAAAAGTTTTGGCGCACTAAAGCAAGGCCAGCCTTTCTCTCCTGAGCACATTTATGACCAACCTGTCATAAATGCACCCAAATCGCCGAAGCCCTTAGTCCTCCCTAAACCAATTGGCCTTACAAGTGGTAGCAGCTGCCAGGCCCACACAGCAGCATTGACAAACACGACTATAAGTGGAGCCGGCATTGTTGCAAACACAGACTCCAGCATATACATTTCAGCTGACCAGGGCTTTGCTCCACCCACTGCAACAAAGCCAAAGAAAGTGCCACCCCCGCCGCCGCCTAAACGAAGCAACTCTATGAGAAACGAAGAAAAAAGATACCAGCTTCCGAATCGCAAGAGTGAGCCAGCCACCCCAAGCTTCAACACCCTGTCCAAGTCCCTGCCAAACTCGTCGACACACCACGAAGAATTTGCGAACTGTGTGAAATCACTGTCGGAGCGTTTTGGCAAGAACATGGACAACAATGATGCACATGACTCGTCATCCAACGAAAGCGATGATTTTCCTCCCCCACCGCCTCCGTTGGCCATGGACATCATTACACCCCGCCTCCACAACTATGGCATCCCCAGCAAAGGTGGCTGGTCTGGTGTAGATTTGGGAGTCAACAATCCCCCGTCCCGAGTCAAGAAGGATTCTTGCCCTATGCTAAAGGAAAAACCTACATTTCTCATGCAGAAACTCTCAATCAGTGAGAAGGTGCTAGAGGAGGGTCCCTCTCTTACCTCTTCATCATCCTCCGGTGATCGCAGCCTTTCTGAGTCCGAAATGTTCGTTTCCAAGAGGAAGGATTCGACACTGAGCATGGACTCTAATAGTTCCAACTCGAGTGTCGAATCTAACACTCTGCCTTTTGCAAACGAAAATATCGGAACAATAAAGCAAAAAAGCGCACCGGCAACCCTACTGAAGCCAAGTGTAGTGCACTTTTCAGAAGATATAACTGCATCTTGCACAGACGATGGCGCCAGCAAATTTAGCACAACAGAGAATTCCACAGATCTCCGGACAAGTACACTTGGCCGTAAATTTCAGCAGAGAACTTTCCCCGCTTCCCAGGCAGCAAATGTTTCACAAGATAATGACGTTGAACGTAAGTGAAAGTTTTTGGTTTTCTTGCTTTTTTTTTTTTCTTTCAATATAATCAGTGTTTTGTCATGTATAGTTCTTGCTAGATCTACAATTTTTATTTGAGAAAATCAGCAATTTCATGGCTTGTCAACATTGATGGGTCATTCCTGAAAGTTTCTGTAGAAACCAAGAATTGTTTTTCTTTGATTAATAAGTGTTCACAATCCACCCACGTCTATTGAACAGGTGTAGAGGCTCATCCCTTGTTCCCTGTTGAGAATGTGGTTTCCTGCTTTCTCTTTTCCCATCTTTTCACTCTTTTCTTTCGGTTTTTTTTTTTCCTCAATTGGAGTAGATAGACTAAACTATCGCCCTGTTCACACTCCACCCACGTCTATTAAACAGGTGTAGAGGCTCATCCCTTGTTCCCTGTTTAGGATGTAGTTCCAAGCTTTCTCTTTTCCAATCTTTTCATTCTTACGTAGCTCCCTGCTTGGGGTGATTTGATTAAAAAAAAAAAAAATATACTTCATGTATAGTGCAACTTTATCAGCCTATAGTTAACCATTTTTTTCTCTCCTCGGTTGTCCGAAACATTTGATCATGGGTGATTAATTGATTTCTTTAACCCTCGGTCTCTTCTACCCCACATTGTGATTAATTGATCACTGACAGCCGAGATTCATCTTCAGTATCCCACCTCAGTTTGAGTCGAATAGAGTGAAGGCGTACAGTAAAATGAAAAAATGAAATAAATACTTAAAGAATGATGATTAATTTTTTTTAAAATATTACAATTTAACTTGAGTTCATTATACAGTGACTTCGTTAGTAATGTACATGCAGGAAATTGTCCCCAAATCGAACACAAAATTTGGTTAAATTGGTAATTGGCTGGAGTATAGTAAACAAAGTTTGTTCAGTTGATTCTTGGTAAGTCCTGATGTGTTGGAATTATGCTAAAGCAGTAGTCAAGTATATTAAATCTCCATTCATCTTCATGTCTCTTAACGTATTCACTTTTATTGCTATCAGTCTCTGAACTAGTGCAGAGGCAGTGGGAGAGGTTGGTAAATTATATTTTCGACATGGTTGTCTTCTCTTCACTTGGGTAAGGTTCTTATAGAGGGCCTGGTATATATACTTGGTGATGGTCATTTTCAAATCAGCAGTAGACCTAGCAAAGCGGAAGCCATACTGAGAATAGTTTATGGGTGGTGAGATGAACTATTTCAGCATTGATGATAGCCTCGAACACTTTGCCAAAAATTGGTAAGCCAATAATTATAGGGATGCAAGGGTTCTCCTGTGTTCTTACATACAGTAACCACAGAAGAGGACTTCCAGCAGGCAATAATTATAGAGTTTAAAGTGGACAGAGGATAGTTCAAAGGCACATTTCTTCAAGACAATGATTGGGATTCTATCGCCTCTGATTGCCTTATGGAGGGTCAAGTTTTGAAATTTTATCTTAGAGACCAGAGAGGGGATTATGTAAACATCCCTCAGTCAAGCGCCAGTTCTAGCAGGGAAGTTGAGTGTAGATACTCCAGATGAGTCAAATGTGGAGTTGGAGGAGAATCTGTGAGCAAAGCACTCGGCCTTGTCCGCCGTGGCTATGAGAACCTCAAATTTATTGATTAAAGGAGGAATTGAGGGTTTGATATTGTTCAGCACACATTTGCAGAGCCGCCAGTAGTCTTTGGAGCCAACCTTGCAGGCTGCTATACACTGCTTCATTCTCTCAGCAAACAACAGCTCAGCGACATTTAAGATCCTCTTACACTCATTATGAGCAGAGGCAAATAGGCACCTATTATGGTCAGACACATGGCTCTGATATAGCCATAAGAATTGATTCCTGTGGGCAATGGTGGCAGAGCAGACAGTACTCTCCCATCCATGTTATGTCATAGAACAAATAAAGGAACAAAAACCTAGCATTTCTAAATGTGCTAATTAATATCTCAAACAGAGAATGGATTCAAATTGTGAGCTCAATACTTGGCTACAGAAGTGGTAGTGGACAAAAACTTATTTAGTTATCTCCCTTTAACTTAACTCCCTAAGACATCATGGAATGAGAACCATCTACCCCAGTGATTTAAACATTGTAAATATGGCAACAAAGATAAGGAAAACAGTCTAAATGTCTATATATATATATATATATATATATATATATATATATATATATTCCATTTGTAAATGAGTTATTTTGCAAGCCAAATTTCTACCATGATTGGTGTCTTCAGGCGATTTTCAATAACTGACTTTTACTGTTTACCTTTCTCTTTTTTTTTTTTTTAACACTCACGTGGCAGGGAATTTTTGAACATGCAATTTTTAACGTTATAATTTCTTATAATTTTGAAAATTGCATGTTCAAAAATTTACTGCCATGTAAGCGTTAAAAAAAAAACACCGTTACATGAGCATTCTTAAAAACAAAAAAAACAAAAAAAAAAAAAAAAAAAAAAGGTAAATGGTAAAATTAGTTATTGAAAATTGCCAAAGACACCACTCATGGTAGAAACATGATCAAGTAATAACTCGTTTACAATGGGACAATACTCAAAAGTTCTACAATATAATTGTATTGAACACTTTTTAATACAAATGTGCACTGGTCTAATTTTATTATGCCTAAATCTAAGTAATTAAATAATATATATAATAAATCATATACATATTTTAATTTCTCAAAATTTTATTAAAAAAAAAGTGGGAGTAAAAGATGTCAAAAAAAAAAAATTTTTTTTCATTTATTTTTGTAGGTACTTACATACAAGATGCAATGGTTAAATTGTTGTTATTTTATATTTTTAATTTTTCACGTGCACTCAGTGTTTGATTTCTCACCGTCTTTGAAAAAATTGGAAACGGTATGTTGTACTGCTTGGCATTTGTACCAGAAGTTCCAATAAAAATATTTCAGAGTGTTTGGGTGTCAATCTGAGGACAGTACAGAAGATTTGGTAAGAGTTGGATGAGTTTAATGGTGATTATAAAGGTATTTGGAGGGATCACTAGGCGATGGTGATGTTATGCCTCCATTCATCTTGCCACAAAGTCTCAGACTCAATTCAAACGCTTACCTCAAGACCTTGAGGAGGTGGCTGTTGGAAGACTGTGTCTGGCAACAGGACTCTGCACCATGCCACACAAGCAGGAGACCCTAATCCTTACATCTGGCCACCTAACTCCCCAGACTGCAACCCCTTCAATTATGATGTGTGTCACTCCAGCAGCTTCTTTTCTTGCACTTCCTGCCTGTGGAATTCCCTTCCATTTACTTGCTTTCCAGACAGCTACAATCTCCAAGAATTTAAATGTAAAGTCAATAGTCATCTCCTATCTCACTAACCTGCATCCTCTTTCTCTCATGCTCCTTTCTCTGTCTACTCCACTCTCATCAGTATTTTCGTCCTTCCCTTAGCCCACTTCCTGACACCTCCTATAACCTGTCACTTTCTCATAACTTTCCGACGATGTAACCCCCCTGCAAAACAGTGGCAATAAAATGCCTTGCTTGGGACGATATGATTAAAAAAATATTTCTATACTATTATAATATAGATATAAAGTAGGGGATCAATTCTACATCACAATCAACATATAAATTGATCTCTCACTTTATGGCCACATTCATCTTTCTCTTACCCACTTCCTGACACCCCCTATAACCTGTGACTCATAACTTTCCGACTATGTAACCCCCCTGCAAAACAGTGGCAGTAAAATGCCTTGCTTGGGGCAATACGATAAAAAAAAAAAAAGAAAAATTGCGCGAGAGACTAGCAAAACTTCTTGTGACATCAAAGATGAAGTAACAACTTGAACGAGGCGACCACATATTGAATAAATTTACTCTTTAGTATTTCAAGATATGTTAGTCAAAACTAAACAAAAATATCTATTAAAACAAGATGTCAGTGTTATTTTTTATTTTATCTATTGCACTGTGTGTGTGTGTGTGTGTGTGTGTGTGTGTGTGGTTGGCCACTTATATCCCCGCAAATGCCTGTCCACTAAGGCAGCTAGCCCATCCCTGTTGCACACGCCTGCTCAGAGCCCACCTATGGTTTATACTGCATTTATACTTAGCAGACCTTAGTTACAGTCCTGGGCGAGAGTTATTTGTTAACTGTCTGAACAAGGCCAATACGTTCAAACCCTCAGTCACAATGACTTGTGACTTCATGCTAGGACAACTATTAACAGTTCTCAAATAGTTTCACCTACCCAATTTCACTAAAAAGACTTGGATCAGCTCACGGTATAGTTTTGAGGCACATCTTAAAAGATCACCTCTCCAGGCCAATTACATCAGGAGGTCACCTTCCTGGAAAATTGACTATTGTGACATTAAAACCAGGTCTCATGGTCAGAAAGCAAATGTGTCCATCTCTAAAATATAAAATTTCAGATCTTGCTGCATCTTTTTGGAAAAAAACGAAAAAAAAGTTGTAATTTTATTAATCTCATTTTGCTAAATATTCATAAATGTCAAAATTATGCAAATATAAGAGACACTATCAGTTAATTACCGTACATGATAGAGCAATCATGTCTCTTGATCTATAAACTGACTAGGCAGGTTTTCTCGCAGTATGTTGCTATTTTTTTTTCAGCAGTATACTAGTTACCAACCAAGGCTACCAATTTGTCCTGTTGTTTAACCCATAAAAAGAGGGAGAAGAGATGGATTCATGCCTTTCTCAAGAGTATTTGTGCATAAATGAATGTGACAAATTCAACTGGAATTCGAACTTGGCTCTCCAATTTCTTATTCGGAGCCAATATACATTGCACCACAGTGAGAACAAATCAAGTAAATGATATGTGAGACCATCAAGCTAGGACAGGTACATTTTGTTACTAACCACAGTTAAGCCTAATGAATTGTTGATAACCCTTCTTCATGTTTTTTTCTATCTTTCTCCAGCCCCCAAGCGTCCACCCTTGCCTAAAAAATATGAAGCTACAGCCTCTCCATTAGTTCCTCAGAGAAAACCAAAACTTCCTGTTCCAACTCCTACAGAAACAGAACCTGAGAAAGCCCCCAAGCCTGCATCAAAAGTGTAAGTAAAAACATATTTATTTGAAGATATGGTTGGTGGTACAGAATTTCATAACTGCCATAAAAAGACAAAAAAATTTTTATTACCACTCATAATAGTTAAAAAAAATAAAATTGGAAAACAGGCTAGCTACCCAGGTTTGAACCTTGCTCAACAGAGCTAAATCGAGGTTAGTAAAGAAGTAATCATCAGTAAAGAGGGAAATGGGCAACATGTATAGATCTATCGCCCGGTTCACACTCCACCCACGTCTATTGAACAAGTGAAGAGGCTCATTCCTTGTTCCCTGTTTAGGATGTGGTTTCCGGATTTCTCTTTTCCAATCTTTTTACTCTTACGTAGCCCCCTGCACATCAGTGGCGTTACCGCCTTGCTCGGGGTGATACGATAAAAAAAAATTGGTTAGCTGGAAATTAGTTGGAGGCCAAATATGTGATCCCTCTGTTTACATAATGAAGGTTTTACAGATAAAATATATATGGCCTCCAACACTCTAAGGTTGTAATTTGAGTGGGACAAGTTAAGAATAGAAAATGAGTCCACACTGAAATTAACGACATAACTATGACTATTTTATAAGGTGTTCTGCGATGGAAGACCTGTATGTGTTGGGCAGTCTGTCCGACAAGGAATAGTTAAATTTTCGGATTTTTGTACGTATGTTCTGACATCGAGTTTTTGAGTTATTCCACAACTACATTTAAATGAATAAATCAAAGAACTATTGTGATGTGGAGAGAAAACATCTTTCTGTATCCAAGAAAAGACAGGTTTAAGGTACAGGTACACAGGACATTATTGAGCTCCAGAATTTTGTTCTTAATTACTGATTGGACAATACCCAATGGATAGAAATTTTTGCAGAGAGTGGCAGTAATAAACATCATCCAACTTGGTTTTAGAGCAAATCATTATGGCCCCACGAGTAAAGGGTCTATACATAAAGAAACCTTTACTCAAACTGAAATATTCAAGAAAAAGAAAGATAAAGTGTCAATACCAAGTTTTTGTGTTATTCTTTTTTAAAGTCCAGACTCTTTTTATGAAGGCAATTTTTTGTACAAGAAATAGAGTAGACACAAGAATATGTGCTAGTGACTCCACTTGCTACTTTCATTCACACAGCTACTTCATAAGTTATTTACATCTTCCACACAGACATAGTAGGGAACAAGAATATATTTAACAAAAGAATGCTTGGCTCTATTTTACCAGTAAGACAATATTCATATGACAATGACTAGACACAGAAAGATGTCTTAATGACTTCAACTCTGACTGTAACACCTTGATGCTACTTATATTATCCCACGCACTTGGACATCATAGTAAAACAAAATGTGTACAAATATTTGAAGTGAAAGATGCTAGTCTTGATCCTAAAGTGTTAATTCTAAATTATAAAATTTCTAAAAATGATACATCCTTAAAAGCTTAATACGTTGATAAACATAATTTTTATCTTTCTCTATGAATTGTAAGTTATGCAATTTTAAAATAAAATTTAATTTTCAATAGATTTTTATCTTTGAATTTGTCAAATTTTTGAAGAATCACTATTTAAGATTTTATTTTTTTACTCAAAACACAAGACATTTAAAATAGATCTCTACAATTAAAGCCCTGTCTGGGTGTGAGTTTAAACTGATACTCTCCACTATCTTACCTATATCTGAGTTTCCATATATGCAAGCTGTGGTTATAAATGATAATTTTGGGAAGTGAAAATGTCACTGAAATATGATGTTGGGAAGTTTTCTAGTTTTCATCTGAAATCAAGAAAAAATGTTAAATTTGCAATTATTAAACGTAAATCACCAGTTTTAACCCAAGAAGAAATCTCTGCAGTAAATTTCTCAATATGAATTTCAAAATATCACTGGAAAGGGCATATGAAAGAAAGTCTTTAAATGAATTCCAATCAGTTTGAGTTTCGTTTAACAGCACATCAACCTCTGTGGATTATTTAATGCCAAAAAAGGTGGGGTTTTAAGGTATTTTTTTTATGTTCAGTTATAGTGAGAATGTTGATTGAGATGAAAAATTGTTTTTATTTTAGTAAAACTATTTAAAAACATATGGCAATTTTTTTCTCCTTCAAAAATGCATTATGGCAATATTTTTCCTTCAATATTTCTATAAAAGTGTATTTTTATACTTTCATAGTGTTTTGACCCCACTTTGGGGGATAACTACTTGCCCATAGCTGGGACCCTAACAGGTGCTACCAGTCAGGGTCAGGGTGGACCTGGGAACAACAGCAATTAAGAGGTGGTTCCATGCTCCTCCCAATCAGAAGCCTTGCGGCCAGTTTACCATCATACCCAGGACCCCCCACCCGATCAGTAGAAATGAAGTCCTGTAAAGAGAAGGTTCCTTTCTAATAGATGACTAAAAATAAATAACATACTACAGCAGGATCCAAATTACCAAGACATGGTTGTGACTTGTTCTACAAGAGAAAGGAGAGGAGATAAGGGGGGGGGGATCAAGTGAAGAAGCCTGTTGCTCAAAATCCCTTATTTGACCAAGAGACTGAGCAATGGAAAAATTCAAAGTCTGAATACCAGCAATATTAGAATGATGTTGTGAGCATTATAATCACTAAACACAATGTTTGCAAAGAAGTAGCTTATATGCACATGATTATATATGATGCTAGTATATATATATATATACTAGCATCATAGCCCAGCGTTGCCTGTGCAACTCAGAACATTTTAGTAATAGAAGATACCAATGAGAAGAATAGATAGAAATCATTTATTGAAAGTTGGAAAGGAGAGCCGAGGCTGTTAGTAACCATTTTCAGCATTAAGAAGAAGGCATTGAATGCATATCTTGTTTCAAAACTACAGGGAAAAATATTCATTTTTTTTGTTGACCAAATGAATTTTTAAAACGTCAAAATAAAAATTAAATATAAAGGCTCATTTTTTTTTTTTTTTTTATAGAAAAATATTTTAGTTGCATTTGACACATGTGATTTGATTTCTGTGATGTAATTTAGCAAACATCTTAGATGTTTTATGGAGCAAATGTAAGCAATCGGCTCCAGTGGCGAAAAAGTGCAAAAGGGAAAATTGCTGAATTTAAACTAAAAAAGTATGTGTCAACTTGGCTTCCCTGTAGATATGTCCCTAGAAAGTTTGAATGGCGTAGCTTAAAAAATGTAGGCGTGCATAGGGAACAGTTACATACAGACTCACAGATTGCCTTTTATATATATATATATATATATATAAAGAATTTGAAAGAGAGAATTTGATCCGAAATAAGCATAAGATGTGACAAATTCAGTAGGTTTATCAAAGATCTGGTCCAATTTCAATGCAAAAACTCTTTAATCAATAAATAAGTTACCTCAACTTGATTTACTAACATAAGGGTTCAAAATAATAAGAAATTTAGTTACAGAATTCTCTTTAATCTTTACATATTTCAAAAAACATTTTATCTTTTATAATAGGCTACACCCTTGCTAACTGAAGTTAGCATTATTCTATCATTTTTGTGCAAAAGATGTGCTAGAATAATTTAAAATTTTCTTTTTTTCTAGGCCCGAGGAACCTGCTGCAGAAACAGGAAATGTCTTGCATGATATCGATAATATGTTGCAAAACCTGACGGAGGAACTTGACGCTATGCTTGAAGACCAGATGTCTTTAAGTTGAACATGGGACATCAAGAAATTCTTTCCTAACCACCAAAAATGAAAAAATAAATAACATTTTTGGTTCCAACAGACAACAGCCAGCCAGCCTTGTTGGGTCCAACAGTTTATTTCATGTGCCAACTGGGCACTTTACATACCAAAGACAGATATGCAAGCCTATGTGTGTGTGTGTGTGTGTGTATATATATATATATATATATATATATATATAAATAAATGTGTGTGTGTGCATGCACTGCAATTATAATTTCTCCCTCCCATTCATCTCTCCCTAAAACGACTTTATTCAGACTAAGTCCCATTCCCTTTTCTCAAAATTTTGGGCCTGTAAAGATCCCTTTGCAAAACTAAGGGGAGATAACTCAGCATGACTACAAGTTTCTTTTTCTATTTTGTAAATCGCATGATTTTGTTATCAGCATTTATATATAATTTGGTGCATGTACAGACGTGCAAGAACTGTCTCTTATTCCAAAAACTACCTGGGTCGCCTCTACTCTAAAAGTAACAATGCCTCATGTGCCCCACGCCATTTTTTCATTTAACTGGACCTACAGTCAATCTTTTTTTTTATATCGACAAGGGTTTTCTGTAAGATAACAGAGTACAGATAATTCCTTGTCTTTAATCAACTCCCAAAACCTAATTATTAAAAAATTATGCAAATGAGGGTATTTTATGTTCAGAGTATTTTAATTGGTAAATTTCCTCATTTTCCCTCTAAAATTAAAGAATTCCTAAACTTTACTTTCGACAGTTAGCTCCCTGGCTTGTAAAGAACGCGACCATATCAGGGATAATGTATCAACCCTCATTTTCTTTAAATCCGCAAAGTCTATTAAAGACGACCTACCTTCACCCCCTTCCAAATCTCACTCATCTAGATAAATGAGTTGTCACTTTCTATGGACCATACTGCAATGGTTTTAACAACCTCACCTCCTATTCAGACGGATTTTAAGCACTTCACCCCACCCACAAAATTTTTTTAACTTGTACAAAAGATATTACGGGATGACAAAAATATTCTTCAAGAGAAAGGGAAAAATTTATCAAAATTCCTTTATTTTTTAGTTCAAAGTTGGCACAAAATCAAGGGTGGGACAAACACCCACCCACCCACTCTCTTTATCATCAGTTTTAGAAACATTTTCTTATACCAGTCTTGATAAATTGACCAGGCCCTTTAGGTTAATGACATATATATATATATATTCTTCATTTGTAAACGAGTTATTATTTGACCTAGGTTTCTACCATGTGGCACCATCAGGTGATTTGCAATAAATTTCTCAAAGACACCACATACTGGAAACCTAGGTCGCATAACTCATTTACAAATTAACAATACTCAAAAGTTCTACAATATAATTGTATTGAACACTTAATACAAATGTGCACTTGTCTAATTTTAGTATGACCAAAAACTAAGTAATATATATGTATATATTACTGTGTGTGTGTTTGCAACTTAACTGAGCAAAGCCATACTGACTTCAAAATTTTGTGAGGACACCGGCATCATAATGGTGCTCTCACAAATCTTCAAAGTTGGCATGAATCTGCTGTCAAGTGACAAACTCCTCTACATTAATCTTATTAATGCTCTATCTCAATAAATTAAGAAAAAAAAAAAGAAATCTTTTTTATATATATATATATATATTATTTATGGGGTAAAAGGGCAAAGCAAAGTGAAAATATTACTCTTGTGACAGGTTTCATCCTTTAGGGCTTCAGACTAAAGAGTAAAACACGTCACAAGAAAACGTTTTATACTTTGGCATACATCTTACTCAAATATTGTTCTTTATATATGAAAATATATAACATTATTTCTCTCTCATATATATATATATATATATATATATATATATCACACACACACATCTCAAAGATTGCTGTAAAAAGCATGCACACACAAAAAAAAAAATAAATAAATAAATTGCTGAATTTGGGTGAATTCTGAATGTTAACCAAGACATTTTTTTTTAAATTATACATTGCATTTTATGATCCCCTTCCCTTTTAGAAAAGGCTCAGTTCAGTTCCTTTTCAATTTGTGAAAAAAAAACAAAAAAACTCCTTAACCATCATTTGGTTTGTTGAAGCCTATTAATGGCAATCTGTACTTTGGAAAAATATTATTCACAATGCATTTCATATTTTGTAAAATCCACAGTTCGTAAACAAAAAGTGTAAATGTTTTAACTTACCTATTTCATGCCCAAAAATGGCTGTTGAGACGTGGGGCAGATCTTCCGAGCTATGTATACATTTCTTGAAGCTTAAACGGCAGGGAGCATATTGCTTTTTCTCCTCTCACTTGAAACCATCTTGTCGAATTGGTAGAGTCCGGTTTTTGCAAGAAAGCCCATAATTTTTTTTATTGCATTCAATAGTACTCTCATGTACTTGTAAAACGCTAAGTTTTAAAATAAGCCTGAAAAAAATAATAATCTCAAGGGATTAAACCGACGTTGCTTCATTTCTTTCTAACTTTACTTAAACCTCATTTTCGAAAAAACTTCACATTTGAACAAAACCATTTTAGACTGCGGTTGAGTAAAATTATTAAGGGGGAGATAACTTTACTCTTAAAGGGGACACAACTCATTTTACTCTGAAAGTTTTTTTTTTTTTTTTAGTTTTTGTTAACAATACTATAAATGCCTCAAGTGCGTCAGACTGGGCTTACTAGACTTTCAAATTCACTTTCAGAACGATATCAGAGAATGCAAGAAAACTTTTTAGTTTGAAAAGCATTGCAATGTTTTCATTAGAAATTATAAGCACAAAGTTGAGTTTTTAAAAAAAAAAAAGCAAACAACCCTCTCCAACCAGATTTTCATAATTACTTTCGTTTGCCTTTTAAAATGAAAGGCAAGTCAAATTCCATACAACTGGGGCCAAAAGACGAGTACTCAATTTTATTTTCTCTCTGTGATTTTAGCCGAAAAGGCTACTGGTAAAATTTTGTTTTTCGTGTAAAAGAGAGAAAAAGAAATTTGTATTGAACAAAATACAAAAAAAGAAAAAAACACTGAACAAAAATCCATTTCTGAAACAAAAGAACAACTATTTATATTTATTTAAAAAAAGGTAAAAAAATATGGTTGTGACAATATTTGTATGCTTGGTTTGAATGAGAAAATGAAACGCAAAGTTCTGTCCCAAATACTGAGTTGTTGATAGTGCTTGCTATCAGATTAGCCATTTTTGAATAACCTGGGGGGAGTATGGCTGTCTTGATGTATGTATGATAGGTCCGTAAAAGATGGAAAGTCAAGTGATCTCGATTCAATCTGTTTAATCTTTGAAGGTAACATGCTATAAAATTGACAACTCAGGGCTGGTAGGCAAAATAAATAAAAATAAAATAAATCAGCCTTGTCATTTTAATCCATGTGCTGTCATGATGTAATGTTAACAGCAGCATCACTCATTGCATGGTGCACCTCTGCTATGTGGCTTTGGCAGAGGTGAACACAAAGAAAATATTTGCAGTGAAGTCACTGGTATATAGTAAATACTTAAATTCTTTAATAGATTTAACTAGTAAGAGTTGCCACCAAAGTGTTTATCAAGTTGTATAATTGGTATGATTCTAAGGAATGCCAAAATTCTTTATGTCTTACAAGCTGACATAATTTGAACTAAACATGAATATTAATCTAAATTTCTTTTATTTGTAATTATTTGAACTAAACATGAATATTAATCTAAATTTCTTTTATTTGTAATTTAGACTCGTTAATAGTATAATAGAGGTGGATATCGGCTCGGAACGAGAAATCAGGGAGCCGAGTTCAAATTCCAGTTGAATTCCTTGCATTCTCTTAGGAAAGGTATTAATCCATCTCTTCCTCCCAGTTATGGGTTAAATAACAGGACAGATTGGGTTCTATAGCCTTGGCTGGCAACCAGTCTACTGCAGAAAGCAATGGCAACCTACTGCGGGATAATCTGTCCAGTCAGTCATGGTACTTTCGAGACATGATTGCCCAAGCGTGTTACACGTATGGTACTTAACTGACTGAATAGTATGTCAAGTATGCTTTAAATGATGGATAACTTTTTAGCAAATAAAAAAAAAAAAAAAAAAAGCCTAAAACTCTTGACAAAGATCAATTGTCTTCTTTACAAAGATCAATTCAGTGCATCAATCAACCCCTTCTTTACAAAAGATACTTCGGAAGAACCAATTCAATGAATCAGTTTACTTTCATAATTATTATTATTACAATCAAAATATTTTCAATACTGAATATTCCACATTGAAAAAAAAAATTTCTAAATGTGGATCAGAGTTTGGCTCCAATTCATGATTTTTAAAAAGAGTCAGATCTTGCCAAGAATCTCGACCAGAACCCATGTGGAATAATTAAATAAGGAAATCATGAAAATATGCAGGTAAATTATCAGACCAATAAAGAGATATTATTATTCCCAGTTTTTATCAAGTGACCATTTTTTTTTTGCATCAAAACGTATTGGCACCCTCTTTTTAGCTCTATTGTTCAGTTCTTTAGAAAGTTAGTCATCAAGGGAACTGGAAACTTACAGGGACTAAGATTGGCAAAAGAGGTGCAATATTTATCCCCACCAACCAGATTAAGTTTGTTTTGATCAGTATGCCTTGAGCTAGAATTTACGGCTTCATAAGATCCGTAACATTCACCTAAAAGACACTGGCATTATTTTTGCTGGAACAAATTAGAAGTGAAACTTTCACAATTGCAGCCCAAGATATCTGAAGCTACAATTATGAAACCATGGTTTATTAGTTTGAGCCGAGACGACATGTGAGAGTGTCGGCTGTCATGTCCAGCTGAGATGATATGAGTCTAATCTGTTGCTTCCAGTACAAGAAGACACATGCAGATTTATGGCAGAAGCTTAAGTCATGGGGTTTATGCCACTATCAAGAGAAAATTTATTTTTCATATTTTTAGTATGTATGTCAAAATGAAGACCCACTTGAAAAAAAGAAATTCCCATTTTGACAAGGCTCAATTTCAATTTCATAGTATATGGATCAAAAATTGATCTTTATCATTCAGTCAAGTCCAGGCAACATTAAATGTGTCAAACAATGCCATATCATTTACTGTATCTTTGGACACAAACTGACAAGTCTTTTTAAAGTGAAGATCATTTGAATTAGTCGGACACACTCAGCTCTTTAGCTTTGGTTGACATCCAATCTATCAGAACAACTGAATTCAAAATTGTATATCACCCTGGCAAAGCACACATACTATGCTGTTAATGAAAGGATCCTGGGATTTTATAGTGATTATCATCCAAATTGTGGTCAGCCTTAATTGGTTGATAAGGATTATAAGGCCTGGATTTTCTTTCACAGGTCTTAAAAGCAAGGTTAATTATTGCTATTCTTGAATGTATCTGTCCGGCTATGTACTCTGAAGGGAAATAATTGATAAAGAAAATTCCCTATCATTTCCAGTTGGCAGAAGAGGCATTGATATGGTTTGACCAAATAAGATGCCCACCTTAAAGTAAGCCCCCAAACAAGAGATACAGGGAGAGAGATTTGAAACCCTATCACTTGATAAGAATTTGAATTCTTCAAACATAAGCATTTATCATAATAAAGTCAATTAGCAAAATTAAATTTTATTGTGATATTTGTCAGTGTATTAAACTGGTGAGTGTAAGTGAGAGACTGACCGCCAAACGACTGGGTTCTGCTTTTAGGAGGAATGGCAGAATTTCCTAATCGTAAGCAAGAGGCTTGCATTCTCCAAGGCTGGTAAATATGGTAAGTTCTTTGAACAGAACTTGCCCCCCCTCCCCACTTGCTGCTGTCAATTATTTAGAATTTGCAGTCATCATCTGCTTTTGGCTCCAGAATCTGAATTTCAAGTTCCATTTCCAAAGAAACTACTTTTCTAGTTTCTTCACTCTGGGGATAAGTGAGAGAGTTTTTTTTTTTTTTTATTACATATCAACAAATGTGCTTATAATTTGTGCCGTTCTAAATGCAACCAAATAATTCATCTTAAATGATTTCTGAACTATAAAGCTTTCTTGGTAAAAAGACAAATGATGTTTTGAAAGAATCGCTTGCAAATTCTAAATTGGTAGAAATAATGAAAGCACACAAAACATTCAAGAGCCGTGTTTGATTAGGGTGAAATGACGGGTCACTTTCCTATTATGACTAAATTATAAACTAACCCCCTACTTTCTGCTCATAAATTCAAGCATTGCTGTAGACAAGAGAGAATGTGAAAATAACTTAGAAAACATGCCTGGGAGTCAAGATTTTGCAGACAAGAAAGTGAAATTGGTGGAATTGTCAAAACATTAAAAAAAAGGAAAAAAAATCAGTCACCAATATTCAGTCGTCATCAGGTTATATTATTGAACTTTGTATGATTGAAAGACAATTCTGTTCCTGTTATTTTATTAATATTGTCATAAAGAAAAAAAAACAAAAAACTTTTGCTTCTGAAAAGTTGCGCTTTTTAGATTTCTTCAGAGAAAACAACCTTCCTGTTTCCTCCTCTTGAAATAATTTGGTCAGGAATTAATACAAACATTTTATACCAACAAGTAACTGAAAAATAAGACTTTGTTCAAATTTGGTAAATACTGCACTCCATAATATTTGGTTTAAATTGCTACTGTCCCAAGAATAACATTTGTGTTATCATCTTGGAACCAATTCAAGACTTCTACCAAAGTGCCATATTCTTTGAATTACCAATATTGCTCTCAAAATATTTACAACTTCCACCCCTGACAATGAAACTCTTCCCTAATTATATAAATCAAGAAGCTATATCAGAAAAGGAAAAAAAAATCTAAAAATGTTTAAAAAAATTAATGGGGTGATAGAAAGAAAAATGAATTAAAAGCATGTATTTTACAACCAAATACCCTTTCTACTGCCACTTGGTCAAAAGAAAAGAAAAAAAAAACTCTACCCTCTTGAGGCCGTTTCTTTCAAGCCTTCACTTAATGATTGTCAGGGAGGTGAATTAGGCTCCTTCAGATATATATTGAAATATCACAGCCAAATTCTCCAGGTCTAAGACTTGAAAGACCAGATTGTCTTTTTTCATCCTAGAAATTAGTGTCTGCATAAGTGAGCCGATATGTATGTGTATAGATTTTTTTTTTTAAATTAATTACAGCGAGCTTTTCCCCCATCATTTCCAACCCTGCTTTGCTGTGCCTGCTTCACACCCTGCCTCCTTCATAATCTTTCCTTGGCCAGTTGCCAAATTTTTCTGCCCCCCCTGAAACAAAGAAAATTAAAAAGATCATTAAAAAATGGACACTAAATGAAAATGGTAAAAAGAAAGAAAAAGACTCATTGTGTTGCAGTTAAATAAATAAAGAATATTTGTATAAACAAAAAAAAATTGCTGTCTTTTATGTCGTTTCTCTGCTATTTGCACAATACCTGTGCTTGCTTTGTTTTAAATTGTGGGAGGCGAATTTAATTCGCTTAAAGAATTTCTGAACAATGTTTGACTTAATCAAGAATGCAAGGGAGACAAATCGGGGCAAGTAACCGGAACAATAATTTTAATCAAGGGAGGCAATTCAGGGCAAGTAATCTAAAGGCAAACCTCAATATGAACTGTACTCTCGCAAAAAAACGTTTCTCCCAGTCTTTTTCTGCTTTTTGCTAACTTAAAGGTAGACAAATAACATTTATCTAAATAAATAAATAAGCGGCAAATTCTGTTTGTGCATCCGTGTGTCTGAAACGCCTCTTAGTCAGGTCACACGTGCTCATATACCTTTTTGAAATCAGTATGATCCCAGGACATTGAGATATTGATTTATTTATTTCATGGGATGCTTTGGACATGTAACATTGAGATTTGTGTCCATTTGGGGGAGGAAACAGTTAAAAATTTAACAGAAAATTATTGCAATGATTTTTATTGATTTTTAAAGTTTTTAATATATATTGAGTTAAAACTAAAACATTTCATTTTTTTGGTTTTGTTTTAAATTCAGTTTAAATTATTTCCTAACTTTGTGAATTGAGGAAATCAATTTTATTTCTTCAAAAGCCAAAGAATCAGAGTTAAAGTAATAGGTTTTCTGACATGAATTTTGAAATCCACCAGAATTTTGAAGTCCAACTCAATTTTTGGCCAAAATCAGAGTTAAAAGGAGGCTTTGAAGTTCCATGGAGTGAATTGAGAAGATTAAAGATATTTCTGCAAAAATTATCATCGCTGTTTCCTAAGCTAGAAAAGATGCCTGTTTAGTTTTGGGCCACATGAGCGAGCTTCAAAGTCTGTAGAGAATATGGCTTTTAAGCTGGTTTTAAACAAAAATTTAAATGTTTCTTCATATAAAAAGATATTCTCATCTTGTTTAAATGCTCAAAACAAGCCACCAATTGTCAGTTTATAATTATTAAGAAACTTAACCTGATCCCAAGGAAAACCATTTAGTCAGGAAAATACTATAAAACTCTTTAAGAGGTAATCATTTTATTTAATAAAGTGTTTATTTGCCTTAAAATTACATTTTTGTGTGAAAATGGGCTTTTACTTACAAATCAAATACTTTTCATTATACAGGATGCCCCCCCACCCCCAAAAAAAAATTACCAC
The DNA here is from genome assembly GCA_037127315.1 of Ascarosepion bandense. Classification (NCBI taxonomy): domain Eukaryota; kingdom Metazoa; phylum Mollusca; class Cephalopoda; order Sepiida; family Sepiidae; genus Ascarosepion; species Ascarosepion bandense. The sequence goes on along the minus strand of JBBBDQ010001063.1, from coordinate 4,030,936 downwards.
TTAAATAAAATAATTAACTTTAGTTTAAACACTAAATTTAAAATTTGTTCATGTTATTTTAAGCAACTAAATTTTTATCCTTTGCTTTTGTTTCAATTAACTATAACAGAAATTCAAGTACTTGAATAAACTACCAAATTTCTGTTTTTTTTTTTCATGGGCCACCCTGTGGATTAAAACAAAATTGATTGTAAAAATGTTTTAAATGAAAAACAATGCAAAATAAAGTTTTAGTTTTAGAATATTTTCACTTATATAAAGTACAAAATAAAATTGTTCATGAAAAGTTTCCTTATTTTAAACCAGACACACACACCCAATTTAGAATTTTTTCCTTATATATTGTTGCAGTGCAGCGTATATCGACTCGGAATGACAAATCGGGTAGCTGAGTTTGAATTCCAGTTGAATTCTCTGCATTCACTTACACACAAATACCCTTGGGAAAGGTATTAATCCATCTCTTCCCTCCAGTTATGGGTTAAATAACAGGACAGATTGGGTTCTATAGCCTTGGCTGGCAACCAGTCTACCGCAGAAAGCAATGGCAACCTACTGTTGGATAATATTCTGCCCAGTCAGTCTTGTCTTGAAAGAGACATGATCGCCCAAGCATGCATCACGTATGGCATTTAACTGACTGATATTGAAACAGTGATAAAAATATTAATTTTTACTAATATTGTAATAAATTTTGTTAAATTAAATCAGTTACCTGCAAACTCTTTTTTTCTAGGCTGCATTTTCAGGATGAAAATTTGCTCATGCTTCAAATTTCATACGATAAGTACATTAAAAAAAATCAGTGAATTAAAGGGAGTTAATCCGGGATTATCGTCGCTAACTTTCCTCCAATTTGCAGTTACTATATTTTTAATATTTAATATAATGCAAAAATATTACAATGATATAATCATTCAATAAATATTACTACTCGGACGCAATTAGAAGTAACCAATAATATTTTAAATTTTAAAGTTACATTTATTTTTGGCTGGTATTTTTTTTAACCTTTCTAAATTTTTGTCTGTCTTTCAAATCATTTCATCTTAACTGCTATCCTTTTCTGCTACACCATTTTGGAACCATTAAATTAAATAAAGTTGGTTTAAAATATTAGTCATCATAAATTCATACATTAGTTGTGTTACTTTGATATGATACACGGAAAACACTAGGTAACCCTACTAGTTACAGAAATATTTCATTTATTCATTAAATGAGAACGGAGGGAGACTCCCCTCGTAGAGACAATTTGACATCAATAAATAATTTGGCTTTATGATTTAGGCAAGGTAACAGTGGCAAAATCTTCTGACTAGTCATGTCTTGAAAGAGACATGTTCACCCAAGTATGTATCACATATGGCACTTGATTGAATAGCAGCAGAAATACACTGAGTAATTTATCTGAAATATTAACAATTCTCATTTGCACAAAGTAAACTTGGTTTGGTTATGTAGTGAAATTGAGATGGCATCATCTATAAAGAGAAAAAAAAAATGCTTTCCATGTATTTACACATTATACATTGGTTAGTTCCAATGACTTGACCCAGAGTTGTGAGTTCAATATCAGGCAACAGAAAATAACTTAGAGAGTTAAGTTAAAGGGAGATAACTACCTGGCTACCAGAAGTGGCATCACACATGAATGAGAATGATATACCTCCATGATCATTATAAAGGGTTTGGTTCGAAAATCCTAATACCTGAAGAAGGCTGAAGCATACATTGTCATAATAATGATGAGGACACTGGTGTAAAAGACGTATTTAAAAGTGATCATTTCAAATGCAAGAAGCGTCTTTCTAAACCAAATTTAGAGGTTCATCACCTCTGAATTATACTGAAACCTAGTGGCTACAGGTTCAAGTCAAGAAGTTGTAATTCAAATTTGGCAGGTCAGATGTTATTTATGGTATTCAAATGTGAGGTTATTACTCTCATCTTTGTTATTGGCATCAAAGTGTTTCAGCCATTATGCCCCCCTGGCTTTTATCTTCCTCTGGGGTAAACGCCAATCCTGGTAACCCCCAGGGAATTCTCTTTAATCGACACAGTTAGGTTATTCTTACTGCAATGTGAATGTCTAGGGATATCTCATCTATTTCTGGCTCACTTTGTTTCCATAGAGTCCTATTATGCACTACCCAGCCCAGGGATTGAACTCATGATTACCATGTTCTAACATTTTAATCTACTTAGTCAGGGGTGGACAAACTACGGCTTGCAAGCTAAGCATGACTCATGGAAATATGTTGGCTGGACTCCAATTATTTATTACAGTTAATAAAAAAGGTAAATGCAAAAAAATTCAAGCTTTATAATTTAAGTTTAAAATTTTATAATTATTTAAGTTTAATGTTCATGGTTATTTAATATTTAAGAGTTTAAATGCGAATTTTAAGGCTCGATTTGAGTGAAGCTTTGTTGTTCAGTGCTGAGAGAACAAAAAAAATTTCCAGTCAGCAAGGGTCACAGAAGAATGCCAGAAAACTAGGGCTCATGGGTAAAAGGATTAAAGGGACTGCACACTTCTCATGTACAATAATGCAGTTTAACACAAAACGAACTGTGTAGACTTAGTTGGTACATTTAAGATACACGTTCTATTTAAGATTTTGAAAACATTTGAGATTATATATATATATATATATATATATATATATATATATATGAATGTGTTGAATATATGGATCAGAATCTGACAAGATGAATAGAATAAATAGAGAACAAGTAGGAAAAAAAGTGTCTTTAATCTAATATGTTTCCTACCTCATTTAAAAATACTGTCTCTCGGATCATTCATTTTTATTAAATCTCTGAAGAAACTTGTTATAAGTGAAACACATCAGATTAAAGACACTTTTTTCCTACTTATTATATATATATATATATATATATATATATACACACACACACACACACACACACACAGAAACCAATACAAATTGACAGTTTTAAAAACTGCATACATTGATAAATGCAATTGCATCCATGCATTTCTTAATGAATTTATGAAAAAAGTATTTCTTGATATTTATATAACAATTTTGTACCAAAATGTGTGTATAACAAATGCATGTGTAAATTTCATTCATGTCTTGCAACTCTTGAACATCTGAACTTTATCATTTGTGGTTCTTAGATTTAGCAAGTTTGGACAGCGCTGACATATGCAAGCATATATACGTACACAATTTAAATGAATATCTGTGTCACATGAGCTAATTAATATCCTTTTCTGTTTGATAATACCCCCTGGCTAAAAAGAAAAAAGTATATGAAGAAATGTGAGACCCATTGAGATTATTTTTATGACTCATTCTGTCTTTAAACGAAATATATTTTAGAATTAATGTAGAAACAAATTTAGATTTGAGACTGCAACATAATTTAAAAAGGCCATAAATAAATGATAATTCCATATTTTTGAAAATTCCAACATCAAAATAGCAATGATGTTCAAGACCAACATCAGCAAAAGATTTGGCAAGTTAACAATGAGTGCAACAGTTTTTAAGTAGAAAACAAAATTACAGGAGAGTGGTTTGCCTAAATGCTTACTTACCCACTGGTCTCTGTAAACAAGATATCTTTGGTGAAGGGAGAGAGCACAGGGATAAATGCATTCATGCCTTTCCCAACAATATTAATATTAAGCAAGAGGATTCAGTCGCCTAGGAATCAATCTTTACTTGGTATCTCGACTTCAGTCACTTTCTCACCGACAAGTTGCAGCTTCCCTCTGTCTTTTCTACAGATATTTTCGTGGCAACTGCTCTGACAAGCCTTTTCCTCTGGTGCCTTGACTACGAGAATTTAAGAAAAAAAATTATTTCTTAATATTTATGTAACAATTTTACAACAAAATGTGTAACAAAAAAGTATGTGTAAATTTTGTTCATATCTTGCAGCTCTCAAATATCTGAATTTTGTCATAAGTGACTCTTAAATTAAGCAACTTTGGACACACCTGTACTAGTCCTGTGAGATATCCTGAGACATGGTCAGCAGAACAAGAACAATCTATCTGGCTTTGTAGATAGAATTAAAAGGTCCAGTTCGAAATTCTTTAAAGGTTATCTAGATCAACAAGCACCTGATAAGGGCTTCAGAGTTGAACCGCCAAAATTTTGTGATAACAAAAATCATTGATTTGTTTGTTTTCTATGGCTTATCAACCCTTTGCAGGTTATTTAAAGCCAGAAAATATTTTTTGGACCATAAATTTTTTTTTTTTAGATCATAATGGTTTTAGTGATACAAGTTTTACTAATTAACCTATAGCTGGGGGAGAAGTGAAGTCATTCCTTTTCTAATAGTATTTGCACCTAAGTAAATATAACAAACCCAATAGGAATTGGAACACAGGATTCTGGGCCATTATCCATTGCACCATCAGCACATTCAGGCTTCCACCAATAATGATAACCTCCCCACCCATGACATTCAGGCAGAAATTGAAAATTATTTAAATATAATGCATGTGGCTTTTACATGAATTTCTTGCAAAACACACATGACAAGACATGAAATGATTTCATCCGAATAGTCAATGTTGCCTTCATAGCAAAAACAAGATTCGAAGAATTAGTTTTCAGTGTGCCTGCCTCTCAGCTTGAATAAAAAATGAAAAATACACCACTTATCAAATAAAGTTAACTGTTGTTTCATTTTGCTAATAATTTTATCTTTCGCAGCTATACATTCATAAACCATACAGGGTGCAATGGTTAAATTGTTGCCATTCTGTAGTGTGAAAAAAACAAAAAAAAAAAAACAAAAAAAAAACAAACTTACCTAATCGACGTCTGTGTGTAAAAGAATGTCATTGGGAAGCCATATTGCTTTTCTGTAGACAAAGTGCTGCAAATTCACGGCTACCACGAGATTTGAGGAGGTATAAATATGGCTGCTAAGTAGAAATCAGAAGTGTTTCTCATGTGTTAGACTACTTATCCATGCTATCTTTGGGAAGAACTCTTGCTACCTTTTTCACATTTGAGAATACTAATCTACATTTTATTTGGGAAGAACTTTTGTGCGTTTGAGATTACTAACCTACATTTTGTTTGGAAAAAAACTGATCAACACTTTTTGTGAAAAACTATTTTGCGTTCTCAAGTTTGAGATTACTCAACTACACATTCTATATTTTTCATTTAGTGCAAGCATGTTTTTTTTTATTTTGTTGACCGTCCTGCATTGCAACATTAGTTGGGCACAGTCTGCAAGAAAAAGAGCATGATGACACACTACTCATTCTGCCAAAAGTTTGGAAATGGCACGCTGTGCCAGAAATTCCAATATGAACATTTCCGTTTCAATCTGAGAGAGTGCAGAGGATTCGGAAAGTGTTGGATGAGTCTAATGGTGATTATGAAGCTACAGCAGCTCAGAAAAACACCCAAGAAAAGAAACTCCCGAATTTGTTGATGAGATCCCGGCCATGATTAACAATGCTCTCCTTCATGCAGCTTAAACGTGAATTTGTTGCAAGTCACACATGACAAAACAAAAAAATGATTTCATCAAAATAGTCAATGTTGCCATAATAGCAAAAAAACACTTGAAGAATTCTAACATTAGCGGTAGCAACCAAAATGGTTAGCACACATAAGCAAAAGGGCAAATAACCAATACGTTGACTTTCCACAATATCTTAAACCGTTTGGAAAGAAACTGATAAATACTAGAAAGAATGATAGTGAATTTGAGAAATTTAATTTCCTGAAAGATTTTATAAATTTCAACTGAGAGTAACACTTCAGTCATTGAACTTTAAATGTTTCCTTATAAGTATTGTAGTGAAATATCCTGTCCTACCCAGGAATGAGTATAACCCAGGTTATAAAAGACCGGGACTAGAACGAACTACAGAGTGATCGTCATTATACGAGAGTCTTCGTGATTATACAAGAGCCATCGTCCTTAGACAAGAGTTATATGTCATTAGATGGAAACATTCTTCTCAAGACGGACACATACGTCCTATACAGAGACATTGTCTTCTTGATTGTTATTTTTGTTAACTGTTCGGTGGTGTACATGTATTTGGTTTATTGTACTGAGGTATGATAAATCTCTATTCATATATCCTCAGTGTTAAGAATTATTTCTTGCACTATTCTTTCTCTGTTTATCTCCTATCGGGATATAACAGAAAGAAACCGGATAATCTCATTAGTACCACCAATCAAAGTCATCAGTATATTTGCAATTTTTGTTTTTTTTTTAATTGAAAATATTTGGATACAGAAGATGATATTGTTGAAAAGTTACTTGATAAATTTATAAGCACACAGCAAGATTCTACAAATTAATGAGGGGACTGAATTTTTACCATTTATTGGCTACTGGGGTTTGAAGGTGTGATGGGTAAATAGTACAAAAATGAAAATAACACTGGCATCTCATTTTAACAGAAATATTTACTAAAATTACACTAAAATATCTTGAAATACTAAAGAGTAAATTTATTCAATTAACTCACCATTGGCTTCAACCATGACTTTGGAATCACCTACATCTCTTCTTGATGGTCTCCTTTTTTAAGTTGGTGAATGCCGTCATAATCCTTACATTCATTTCATCTTTGGTGTTACAAGGAACTTTGTTGGTTTCTCACTCAGCTCCGCCCCATGCATAATTAAGACGGCTGCAGTCTGGGAGTTAGGTAGCTAGATGTAAGGGGTAATGTAGATGCGGACATTGCCTGATAGCCATGATCGAGTTCTGCTTTTTTGGCATGGTGCAGAGTTTTATTGCCAGACATCAGGTCTTCCAGCAGCCACCCTCTTGACCCAGGGCAGCCATACATCCTCAAGTCACTTGATGTATTTCTCTGCGTTTAGTTTGTGGCTCTGTAGGAAGACGAATGAAGGCACGCACAATAGTGCCTTCAGTCACGATCACTCCAATCACCATGATGATAATGACTGAATATTTAGTTTCCATTATTCTAAGACACAGTAAGCGTACAGTTATTGTGTGTTCACCATCTTAGTCAGTTAAAGTGCCATACGCTGGGCGATTATGTCTTGAAACTGGGCAGGAGATTATCCCGCAGTAGGTTGCCATTGCTTTCTGCGGTAGACTGGTTGCCGACCAAGGCTATAGAACCCAATCCGTCCTGCTTTAACCCATAACTGGAAGGAAGAGACGGATTGATACCTTTCCCAAGGGTATTTGTGTGTAAGTGAATACAATGGATTCAACTGGAATTCGAACTCGGCTCCCCGGTTTCTCGTTCCAAGCCAATATCCACTGTACCATAACGCACATCCTCACCATCTTAACTTGACAGAAGTTTTTCTTGTCTGAGAAAAACCAAAGCACATTTGATTTGAAGGGATGCTTGAATTTTTTCAAAAGCTTTGTAGTGTGGTCTTTCCTCTCCTTCATGGCTTGGAATAAAAATTAGCCCTTTCTCATCCTGTATGAAAAATACAAAACGTATTCATGTACAAATGCCTGATAAAAAAAAAAAAAAAAAAAAAATGTGGGCACTGCCGTGTCTCTTGCTATGGACCTGATTGACTTGGAAGAGAGTGTTCTCAATCATGGCCTGGATCTCATCAACAAATTCAGGAGTTCTTTTCTTGGGTGTTTTCTGAGCTGCTGTATCTTCATAATCCCCATTAGACTCATCCGATACCTTCCAAATCCTCTGCAATCTATCTCAGATTGAAATTTTAAAATGTTCCTATTGGGGCTTCAGTCACAAACGCCAAGCAGTACAGTATGTGGTTTCTAAATTTCTGGTGGAATGAGCAGTGTGTCATGATTCTCTTTTTTTTCACAAATGGTGCCCAACTGACCTTGCTATGCTGTCGACAAAAAAAAAAAACAACAAAATGGCGACAATTTACCCATCGCACTTGTATAGTTTATGAATGTATAGCTGCAAAAGATAAAACTATCAGCAAAACAAAGCAACAATCAGCTTTATTTGATATGTCGGGTATATTTTTCATTTCTCATTCAAATGGAGAGGCAGGCACCCTGAAAACTATCATATCGATCCTAACTACAAAAAAAAAAGAAAAAAAAAAAAGGTAATCAGTTTTTAAAATTATTCATTTTTCTTTACAAAATTAGATTTTAGAATAATTTTCAAGCCTATTTCAATTTATTTGTTAGGGTCCCAGCTATGGGAAAATAGTTACAAAAAACGGAGGTCTAAACATGATAGTATAAAAAGATTTTATAATAAAAACACCAGCAATGGGTCAATAGATATTTTGACAATAAAAAAATAATAAAAAGTAATTAAAAAAAATTACCAGCAATAAATTTGACTCGACAAAAAGCCTCTTTACAAAAAAAATGTGTCAATAAAATCATTAAATAACCCACTGAGATTGATATGCTTAAAACAAAATAAACCCATGCCAACAAACTGATTTCTTACAAAGAATACATATTCTATTCATACAAACCAATCCTAAAAACAGTGTATTAAATAAGTTTGAGGTTGATATGCTAAAATAATAATAAAAACAGTTAATTCTGTAAATATAGCTTGTAAATCAAATTTAACAGGATTTTTAAGAATATGAAAAAGAAATTCCATTTCCAGCTAAAAATTAAAACAGAATCACCTTCTCAAGAGAAGGGCTTCCCCACTTACCAGAAGGTTGTGGTTTGCACAAATACACCTCAAATAACAGCTGTTTTTGCTACTTCAATATTGGATTTGTTTAGCAGCATATCAACCTCTATGAGTTTGTTCAAAGCCGAAATCCAAATATTATGGGTTGTTCAAGGCTGAAATCCAAATATTTTGCAATTTTTTCAGATAATGTAATGACACAAATTTTATTAATTAATCTTCACTTGGGGAGGTGGACTCATGCCTTTCCTCAGTGTAAGTATGACAAATTCAACTGAAATTGGAACTCAGCTCCAATTAAAATTCCGAGCTGTCATGACCTGCATATCCAAGCTTACAGCACCTGGTATTCCCAAGCAGTCACTCATTTAGGGACCTAACAGGCAAAATGTAGTTTAACTTTGTTGATCATATGGAACCAATGTTTTAACATGATGTAGTTATTAACTTCAATATTGAAATTTAAACATTTTTCTTTCAAAGTGGGGAGGGGGAAGAGGAAAAACAAATACAGTGAGAAAAATCAGCAAAATTCCATAGAAAAGTCTCATCCATGATTTTTACGTACCATTTAAAAAAATGTTACAAACTCATAATACATTGTGGTAGATAGATTAATGGAATTTGGTAAAATTAAGTTTGCCACCAATAAATACATATGTGTGTGTGTGTTTGTCACATGCTTAAAGTATAGGAAAAAGAAATTGAGAATAAACGTGCAATTCAAAGAGGTATTTTAGAATTACTAAATACTTTAAAACCTCCACCAGCTCCAAGGTCAAACCCTGAAAAAATAAAATACATCAATCTGCAAACAAGTATCAGCTCAACATTTCATTAGTCACATCTGGGTAAATGTTATAGGGCATGCTTTGTACTGAGAGTATATATTCATCATCCCATGGCCTTTGCATTTGTGTACTTGTAAAATCCACAATAATCAAGACACCATGTTTATTCTTGTAGTTTTTTTTTTCTTTTGTGCGTGTGCGTATACTTGTAAAATTGTTAAGGTAAAAGTCTGCAATATTTTGGAGTTATTGTCTTCTTGTAAATCACAATTCATAAAAAAAACATTTTGACACCCGATTCTATTCTTGTATATAAATATGCAGAAATATTATTTAAAACAAGTCAATCTTTCAAAACAAACTCAAGATACAATTTTTTTTTTTTTTTTGTATTATTGAAAATATTAAAATTTGCCTTTCATTTATTTGGAATTACACCCCACCCCACAATTTACATCAGTGAAATTTTGGAGAGCAAAAACAAAAGAAAAAAAAAAAAAAGAAAAAAAAAGGCAGATGTTTTGTGATAAAGTCATGTCCTTCCATTTCTGCCCACCCATTTTTTTTTGTTAACCATTTCCAAAGAGAACCTTTTGTCCCAAGATGATTTTAACTTAAAAATTGTTTACTAGAATAAAAAATAAATTCTTTCTAATTGATTTATTTTCTTTGTAAACTGACTGCCATGTTTTTCTAAATGTTCTGATGGAAAAAAAAAAAAAAAAAAAAAAAAACTTTCAAATGCACGCAATAAAAAGTAAACCAAAAGAGAATTTCAAAATGAAATTGCAAGAGTGGCCTCCATTTATTATGAATTCTTTTCCAGCTGAAAGAAAATTTAACATATGTACGAAAAAAAAAAAATAAATAAAAGAAGAAAAGGAAGCATGTCAAAAGGACATTTTTTTTTCTTGTCATCCCATCATTACTGTTTACTCCAAACTCGCTCAGCAATTTGTTTTAAGTTATTCAAATTTTAATAAAGGCCAAAAATATAAAACTAGACTATACATTCAAGATCTAGAAATAACATTAAATACTATTTTATCAGATTTTTAATTTACAAAACTAATTTTATATTTACAAGATTATCAAAATATGCGGCCTGATATTATTTATATTAAAAAAATAAATAGAAAATTTTTCTTATTCATGAAAATGTCTGAACAAAAATAAAAATTAAAAGAACATAACAAGTAACTAATTATAAATAAATAAAAAAATCTTTCATTTGCTTTCACTAAAATAGATTGAGCATTTTAATTTCAACATTTTAAGATTTGACAACCGAAATGTGAAACATTTATTTATTTATTAGAATGTTTTTTGCTTTTGTTATTAATTTGAGGAATTAAAAAAAATGCATAAATTTATCTTAATAAAAATACTTTTTACAGAAGAGGAAAATTCCATCCTTTTGACTCTTTTCAGGTATGAATGTTAAATTTTATCCAAATTATTAAAAAAAATAATTTTTTTTTTTTTTTTTTTACTTTCTACTTACTTATGACTAGAATAATGAGGGGTGGTCGTACAGAAAGACAGTTAAGAAAAGAAAAAATATCCAACATTACTAAATCAGAACGAAACATCTTTATGAAAATGTATAGAAAGACATTGAATGAATGCCTGTTACAAACCTTTTTGGAGATTTTTATATTATAAGATTTCCAATTTTTCAGTGCCATCTTAGAAATCTTGTAAAAAATCAAAAGAAATAAAACATTTAAAAAGTGAATATTTTTTAAATTATTCTTTTTTTTTTCCTTTTTGTCTCAGTACAGGCAGAGATATTTTCTAAACGCAACTTTGTCAAGAAAAAAAAGAAAAGAAAAGAAAAGAAAAAAAGAAAAGAAAAGAAAAGAAAAAAGAAAAGAAAAGAAAAGAAAAAAAGAAAAAAAGAAAAAAAAGAAAAAAAAGAAAAAAAAGAAAAAAAAGAAAAAAAAGAAAAAAAGAAAAAAAAGAAAAAGAAAAAAAGAAAAAGAAAAAAAGGAAAAAAAGAAAAAAGGAAAAAGAAAAAAAGGAAAAAGAAAAAAGGAAAAAGAAAAAAAGGAAAAAGAAAAAAAGGAAAAAGAAAAAAAGGAAAAAGAAAAAAAGGAAAAAAGAAAAAAAGGAAAAAGAAAAAAGGAAAAAGAAAAAAAGGAAAAAAGAAAAAAGGAAAAAAAGAAAAAAGGAAAAAGAAAAAAGGAAAAAAGAAAAAAAGGAAAAAGAAAAAAAGGAAAAAGAAAAAAAGGAAAAAGAAAAAAAGGAAAAAAGAAAAAAAGGAAAAAGAAAAAAAGGAAAAAGAAAAAAAGGAAAAAGAAAAAAAAGGAAAAAGAAAAAAAGGAAAAAGAAAAAAAAGGAAAAAGAAAAAAAGGAAAAAGAAAAAAAGGAAAAAAAGAAAAAAAGGAAAAAGAAAAAAGGAAAAAGAAAAAAAGGAAAAAAGAAAAAAAGGAAAAAAAGAAAAAAAGGAAAAAAGAAAAAAGGAAAAAGAAAAAAGGAAAAAAGAAAAAAGGAAAAAAAGAAAAAAGGAAAAAAAGGAAAAAAGAAAAAAAGGAAAAAAGAAAAGAAAAAAGGAAAAAAGAAAAAAGGAAAAAAGAAAAAAGGAAAAAGAAAAAAGGAAAAAGAAAAAAGGAAAAAAGAAAAAAGGAAAAAGAAAAAAGGAAAAAGAAAAAAGGAAAAAGAAAAAAGGAAAAAAGAAAAAAGGAAAAAGAAAAAAGGAAAAAAGAAAAAAGGAAAAAGAAAAAAGGAAAAAAGAAAAAAGGAAAAAGAAAAAAGGAAAAAGAAAAAAAGGAAAAAAAGAAAAAAGGAAAAAGAAAAAAGGAAAAAAGAAAAAAAGGAAAAAAGAAAAAAAGGAAAAAGGAAAAAAGGAAAAAAGAAAAAAGGAAAAAGAAAAAAAGAAAAAAGAAAAAAGGAAAAAAAGGAAAAAGGAAAAAAAGGAAAAAGAAAAAAAGAAAAAAAGAAAAAAAGAAAAAAAGAAAAGAAAAGAAAAGAAAAAAGAAAAGAAAAAAGAAAAGAAAAGAAAAGAAAAGCCAATTACCTTTGTACTAAGCCAGCCTTTTTACTTTAATCATAGTGGGGTATGAAAAGAATTATATCGGTAAAGCTGACCAAATAAATAACCTACTTGAAAATAACGAATAATAGAACAAGGAAAGTTGTAAAAGAATATAAAACAGGAAGCTGTAGAGGACCATGAACACCAATATACATCTTGGCAAGGTATCAGTCAGTAAGTGCAATACATGTTACATGCTTGGGCGATCATGACTCAAAACAGATATGACTGACTGGGCAGAAGATTTTCTGGCAGTAGGTTGCCATTACTTTCTACAGTAGACTGGTTGCCAGCCAAGGCTATAGAACCCAATCTGTCCTGCTATTTAACCTATAGCCGGAGGGAGAAGTAACATATCTTTACCAAAGGTATTTGCATGTAAGAGAATGCAATGTCTTCAACTGGAATTCAAACTTGGCTCTCCGATTTCTTGCTCAAAGCTGATATCCACTGCACCACATTTCATATTGGTTTCATTTTTTTTTTTTTTTGTGGTGGGAGCAAAAAGGCTAATTTCAATAATGCTCAATAAAAATCCACTCAATGACTCACTGTTAGCTTTACCTTCTATTGAAGAATTTAATTTCTTTGCTAAATGATGATGATGATGATGGTGTTGATGACTAAATTTGCACAGGAAAAGAAGTTTCAGTTTCAACAAAAGCTGTTCCCATATCGCTGTTTGGCTTTGCAAGAGTTGGTTGGAGGTTAAAGAAAATCAGGGCAGAAAAAAAAGTGCTGATGGTGTGAATTTCTGGACTTCTTCCTTTAAGTAACCCACACATTTAATTTCATGAAGAAACTTATGTGGTGCATATGGAATAAGACATGCTGAATCCAGTTATGAAACTGCAACAGACTGTCAGAATTTTGAGTGGCACCTTCTGCAGCATATCTGTCATGCATAGCTCTCCATCCACTGGTTCAACCATTCAGATATGTTGCCGTTGTCATCTGCTTGTTCCACTGTTGGGGGGGGGGGGGCGATTGTTTTTGAGTTGAGGACTCCTGACAACATCACTCTCAGAGTCATTGTACAGTGCAAGCCTCTACCATGATGATGACAAGGGGCCATCATCAGAGTACTCAATAAGGACAGAGAAGCTACCCACTGTATTTTTTTTTTTTTTATAATTTCACAACAAGCAAGAAGATAATGGTACGAGGATGTGGAAAGCGGGGTTACTGGGAATGGAAGAGAACGAGAAGCCCATAGCGAGGAGAAAAGACAATAAAAGAACAGGTTTCAGGAAGACAGAAGATGGCAATAATGCCACTAAGATGTAAGGGGTTACTGGAAGTGAAAGAGAATGAAAAGAAAGGAGTAGAACCAAGTTACAAACAGCAAACTTGAATGTGGAATCAGAAAGCTGGGCTTGTTAAAATCACATTTGCACAAATACACTTAAGAAATTTAGGAAACCACCCCCAGCGATTATAGTTTTTAAATAGAGCATATTGGACTCTCTAGCCATGCTTGGCAACCAGTCCAAGAAAAAGACAACTCTGAATTCAAAACTAAGTGGCCTTTGTGAGATTCATGCAATACAGTGCATAGTACGTGTTTTGCCAAGGCCTTCAAAAGTTGACTGCAGTAGAGAAGGACTAAGATCTTACCTGAGGCCAAAAAAGAATCATGTTTTTATATATAATATATATATATATATATATATATATATATAGTCAGTTAAGTGATCATGTCTCAAAAAGATCAGTGACTGACTGGGCAGAAAATTTTCCCACAGTAGGTTGCCAAGCAAGACTATAGAACCCAATCTATCCTGCTATTTAACCCATAGCTGGAGAGAAGCAACAAATGAATACTTTTCCCCAAGAGTATTTGCATGTAAGTGAAATCAATGAATTTGACTGGAATTCAAACTTGGCTCTCTGATGTCTTGTTCCAAACTGATTCCACCAGAATTGATTAATTCTAGCTGACCAAATGCAGGTGAATCGTGCCTTGCAACAGTTTCTTTAGAATATCCAATTTTTTATATGGAGGTAGAAGGAATTTCAAATGAGGACTGAAAACCTGAAAACACATGTACATGACCTACACGTTTTTCCCATCTAGTCAAACTTGAAATGTTAGAGAGCTTAATTGTCCTTCCAGAATGCTAGACATTCATTTGGTTTGGCTGTTTTAGATTAACAAGCTTCTGTCTCACTTTTATTTTCCCGGTTAGTGTAAACATTCGTTTAATTAACTCTGGAAGAGTGGAGACAAAATCTCTGTCGGCCAGATTAAAGACGCTCACAGATTTTCAGAAACTCATTTGAAAAAGTATTATCCTTGACTCAACATCTAGCTTTCCTCCTCGCTTATGAAAAGTAAAAACAAACATTTTAAAGAAGAAAAAAAAAAAAAAAAAAAAATGTATACTTCTTTCAAGCATGCACCGAAAAACAAATTATACAAGTAAATTTTTATAGACAATCGTTGAGAAAATTAGATTTGTTATTTTTTATCATCTATGAGATGGAGGTTGTAGTCAAACAGAAGAAAGAAACTACGAATTTAGGTACCCCCACTCAATTACTGAAGAAAAAAAAAAAAAACAAAAAAAACAGCATATCATGAAATCAAAGTTTTATCATCAAAATATTTATTCTACTATTAAGAGGAAAGACCAAATTTTTTTGTTACTATTTTTAAAAAAAATTTTAAAATCCTTTCTAACAAATTTGAAATTTTAATTAAAGTTTCATTTTTTGTTTTCCATCAGCGATTCACGCTATGTTTATGTAAGGCGACTATTAAGGAAATGGAGTTGGCCAAATAAAATGATTTTGGGGTGAATTAATTTTCCCCTGCTCTTGACCGCTAGTCGAGTGATTTCTTTTCCAAATCTTAAAGGCTGGTCAGACATATTTAATATGTCTCACCATCTGTGATAATATCCAAGTCTATAACCAAACCTTCTACACTAAATATTGAGGATTTTACAGGTAAGCACTTTTGAAGTATGGTTTTTGTTCAGCATACCTAACATGCAACTGTCAATATTTTGGGAGCTCTCAATGTATATTCATTTACGATTTGTATGTTTTGTAAGATATTATGTTATTTCTTTTATGAGTACAATGTTTTGCTAAACTTAATATTAAGCGGGCTGTTTTATTGACCAGGGGAGTTTACATTAATCTGGATTTTTCTTGGAAATTTATCACATTAACTGCTTCTCCAAAAGGAATCATTCATTCACAGTAATTGTAGTGTGTGTGCGTGTGCATGTGTGACATTTTTGTATTATCCACTTGGATGGTCACCAAGAATAATAAATCAGGATACACTAGGATATGCATTGTGGTGTAGTGAATATTGCTTAGAACCGCTTGTATTCACTTACACACAAATACCCTTGGGAAAGATATTAATCCATTGATTCTCCCTCCAGCTATGGGTTAAATAGGACATATTGGGTTTTATAGCCTTGTTTCGCAATACAGAAAGGAATGGCAACCTACTGCAGGAAAATCTTTTAACTGGTCAGTCATGTCTCATTTAAGCTATAATCATTCAAATATGTATCACATGGCACTTAAATATCTGACTGATTTTAATGAAGGAAGTTATTTCAAGAAATCTTCAGGATGTGAATATTTTACTTTAGTATGAATTGCCATACGAATTTAAAAATAGTTTTGTAAATTTTTAATTTACGAAATTAATATTCAACACCTGTCTAGCACATAACAAAACATTCATTTGTGCCTCTTTTGAGACATGATCACCCAAGTGTATATCCCTTAACTTACACAAAATCCAGGTAATTGATCTATTAACATTGTACTGCTTGTGGAATCTGATAAGGGGATTAATGTGAAGTAAACAAGTTTTAAGGTCATCTGAAATTTTTTAGTTTGTTCTTAATAGTTTAACCTATGCATTCGGCAGGTCCATTTGATATGACAAACGAATGTTTAATGCCATTTCAGAACGTAGTTCTTTAGTGAAACTGCTGGCATTATCAGACAGTTACAATGGACAGTGGTTGAATTCCATGTAGATTAAATGTGTAACTCATTTGTTTTGTCACAATGGTGATAATACAATAAGTTATGTATTTACTGAAGGCACCCACGTTTGTGAGGGTTCGTTTGCCATCATGGCTGCTGCGTCTCTTCCCACAAGTGTGATGTATTAGCCTGAAGCATTTAAAAAAAAAAAAATGAATACCTAAAACAACGTTTGATTTAATCAAGAAGGCAAGGGAGACAATTCGGGCGTAATTAATCAAAACTACGATTTTAATCAAGGGAGGTAATTCAGGGTAAGTAATCCAAAGGCAAACCACAGCACGAACTGCTGTCTTGCAAAAAGTTTTCTGCTTCTGCTAATTTAACAAAGATAGACAAATAAAATCTATTTAAATAGATAAAAGCAAATTCTATTTGTTCGTCTGTGTGTGTGTAATCCGTCTCCCTCGGAACACAGATGCTCATATAACTTTTTGGAATCAGGATGATTCCGGGACATTGAGCTAACAATTTAATTTCATCTGGTGCTTGGACATCCAGCAGTAGGATTTGTGTCCGGATGAGGAGGGAACAGTTAAAAATTCAAGTTTTAAAACAACTGGAATGATTTTTTAGTGATTTTTCAAGTTTTTAATTCATATTGAGTTAGAAGTAAAACAAACTTTGAATTTCATTTTTTTTTTTAAATTCAATTTAAATTATCTTCAAGAGTTTGTGAAATGAGGAAATCAATTTTATTTCTTCAAAATACTAAGGAATCAGAGTTAAAGTGAGGTTTTGAAATCCACCAGAATTTCAGATTCAAACTCAGAGTTAAAGTGAAGCTTTGAAGTTCCATGGAGTGAATTGAGAAATTTAGAGGTATTTCTGAAAAAATTATCATTACTGTTTTCTGGAAAAGATGTTCGTTTAGTTTTGGGCCAGAGGAACTAGCTTAAAAGTATGTAGAGAATGTGGCTTTTGTGTTGGTTTTAAACAAAATTTTAAATGTTTCTTCATATAAAGATATTTAATGAGAAAAACAAAGACACCAGTTTATAATTGAGAAACTTAACCTGATTCCAAAGAAAAAACATTTACTTAGGAAAATATTAATCTCTTAAAGAGGTAATCATTTTATTTAATAAAGGGTTTATTTGCTTTAAAATTACATTTTTGTATGAAAATAGACTTCAAAAACAAATACTTTTAGTTATGTAGTATGACCCCAACAAAATAAATAAATACTACTTAAACAGAATAAAAAAAATTAACTTTAGTTTAAACACTACATTTAAAATTTGTTTGTTATTTTAAGCAACTAAATTTCTATCCTTTGCTTTTGTTTCAATTAACTATAACAGAAATTCAAATATTTAAATAAACTATCATTTTTTTTTTTTGGTGGGGCACCCTGTATTATTAAAACAAAACTGATTGTAAAAATACCTTAAATGAAAAACAATGCAAAATAAATTTAAAATAAAATTTTAGTTTTAGAAATATTTTCACTTATAGAGTACAAAAATAAATTGTTTATGAAAAGCTTCCTTACTTAAACCAGATACACACACATTATATATTTAAATAGGGATATATATTTATTAAAAAAAAAAAAAAAAAAAAACAACTTTTTTACTAATATTTTAATAAATTTTGTTAAATTAAATCAGTTGCTCCCATACTTTTTTTTTTCTCAGCTACATTTTCAGGGTGAAAATTTGCTCATGCCTCAAATTTCACATGGCAAATAGTACATTTATAAAAATTAAAAAACAGTGAGTTAAAGGGAGAATTTTCTGACTGGATCCATGGTTATCATTGATAACTCTCTCCCCCAATTTGCAGACCCTAGTTACTATATTTTGTAATACTTAATATAATGCAAAAATATCAATTGTAAAAAGCATTTAATAACTTTTTACTCGGATTTCTGCATGTAGTTAAAATAATCCATATTTTAAATTATATTTATTTTTTAACCTTTCTTCATATTTGTTTGGTCTTTCAAATCATTTCGTCTCAACTGCTATCCTCTTCTACCACACCATTTGAAAACCACTAAATTAAATGAAGTCGGGTTAAAATATTCAGTCCGTCAGTTGAGTGCTATACGTGATACACACTTGGGTGATCATGTCTCGACAGAGACATGACTGACTGGGCAGATTATCCCGCAGTAGGTTGCCATTACTTTCTGTGGTAGACTGGTTGCCAACCAAGGCTATAGAACCCAATCTGTCCTGTTATTTAGCCCATAACTGGAAGGAATAGGCAGATTAATACCTTTCCCAAGGAATTCAGCTGGGATTGGAACTCGGCTCCCCGAGTTAAAATATTATTCATTGTTATTTTGATACAATACACTGAAAACAGAGTAACCCTACTAGTTACAGAAATATTTCATTTATTCATTAAATGAGGACAAAGGGAGACTTACCTCATAGCAACAATTTGACATCAATAAATGATTTAGGCAAGGTAACAGTAGCAAAATCTTCTGACTAGTCATGTCTTGAAAAAAACATGTTCACCCAAGTATGTATCACATATGGCACTTGATTGAATAGCATCAGAAATACACTGAGTAATTTATCTGAAATATTAACAATTCTCATTTGCACAAAGTAAACTTGGTTTGGTTATGTAGTGAAATTGAGATGGCATCATCTATAAAGAGAAAAAAAAATGCTTTCCATGTATTTACACATTATACATTGGTTAGTTCCAATGACTTGACCCAGAGTTGTGAGTTCAATATCAGGCAACAGAAAATAACTTAGAGAGTTAAGTTAAAGGGAGATAACTATCTGGCTACCAGAAGTGATATTGAACATGGAAGAAGAACGATACACCTCAGTGATCATAATAAAAGGTTCGGTTTGAAAACCTTAGCACTTGAAGGCCAAAGCATACAATCTCATAATGGCAGTGAAGATGAGGACAATAGTCCAAACAATGTAAATGGTGTATTTACAAGTGATCATTTCAAATGCAAGAAGTGTCTTTCTAAACCAAATTTAGAGGTTCATCACTTCTGAATTATACCGAAACCTAGTGGCTACAGGTTCAAGTCAAGATGTTGAAATTCAAATTTGGCAGGTCAGATTTTGTCTATGCTGTTTAAATGTGAAGTTATTCCTTTCATCTTTGTTATTGTCGTCATGTTTCAGCCTTTGTGCCCACCTGGCTTTCATGTTCATAAGGGTGTAATATATCACTTTCTTGAGTATAAATTTCTTCCGGAACAATACTGCCGTAGATCTGGGGCTCTCTCACTGATGAGAATAATTCTTCTGCTAACACAAGGCTGCAATTCTGGGTCCACAGTGTTGAATAAACAATGATTGATCAAACAAAGAATGTTGGGCTGTTGACAAGCATTAAACTTCATATATTAGGTAGTTTTCACTGTAACCGCTACAGCGATTATTCTTAAACTTTAAAATCCACAACAAATTCAGGGTGACGATTAACCTTTTCAAATTCTAATCATATATTACTTTGTCGGGGACCACTCAACTCAACTTCACAAAAGCCAGTTTCACATAATCATTTCACAAGCCTCTTCACCTTTTTTGTCATCACCATCAGCAACAACAAATACAATCCACAAGAAGCACCTCTGTCTAACACAATAGGACCAGCCCAAATGTTAATTAAATATAATCACATTCTATTTTCCTTTTACATACAAAGACATCTTCTGTGACAGGTTATGGTTTAGGAGGTGGTTTGATCACAGTTGTCAGCACCCCCAATCGGAAACCCGACTTCACTCAAACTTACGTTTCAATGGTCATGTCTAGACTTATCAAAATTACTACTGAAGATTTTCTAAGTGTCAGCTTGACATCACTTCCACGCCATTGACAGCTATCTTCTGGTACAAACTTAAATGTGAGAAATAAGCCTTTGATCTTGGTAGATAAAATATCACAATTCAAAATTCCTTTTGCATAAATGGCTAACATTTTTCAACAAAGTACATTTCACTTAAATCTCAAAACATCTTACCAAGCACAAATACACTTCATTGTCAAAAATTTCATGATTCTCAAAAATATCATCAAATGAATATTTAACAAAGGGTATATGTCAATCCTGGTAACCCCCAGGGAATTCTCTTTAATCTACACAGGTAGGTTATTCTTACTGCAATGTGAATGTCTAGGGATATCTCATCTATTTCTGGCTCACTTTGTTTCCATAAAGTCCTATTATGCACTACCCAGCCCAGGGATTGAACTCATGATTACCATGTTCTAACATTTTAATCTACTAGGTCAGGGGTGGACAAACTACGGCTTGCAAGCTAAGCATGACTCATGGAAATATGTTGGCTGGACTCCATTTTTAAATGTGAATTTTAATGATCAATTTGAGTTAAGCTTTGTTGTTCAGTGCTGAGAGAAATGGTGAGAGGCAGAGGGATAAAAAAAAAAAATTCCCAGTCAGCAAGGGTCACAGAAGAATGTCAGAAAACTAAGGCTCATGGGTAAACAGATTAAAGGGACTGCACACTTCTCATATACAATAATGCAGTTTAACACAAAACAAATTGCGTAGATCAAGTTGGTGCATTTTAGATGTCTTATTTACGTGCCAAGATTTCAGAAACATTTGATGCACATTGTGTGTGTGTATATATATATATATATAAAAAATGTGTGTGTATGCTTACTGCTTAATGAAACCAATACAAATCTCTGAAGAAGCTTGTTATAAATGAAACATGTTAGTTTATAGACTTTTTTCCTACTTGTTCTTCATTCATAAAAATATGTGTATATATATATATATATACATACATACATACACACACACAAAGCAGTATAGACCAGCGTTGCTCAGACGTTGGCACAAAAGACTAAAAAGCAATAGTTGTTTCCAGTTAAAGTGAAACCGTAGACTGAAAGAAAAATGAATGGATGCAAGTCAAATTTTCATTTCCTGGTATCAATATCAAATAAGTTTTTTTTTGTCGTAAACTGAATTTTGATGGCTAAATAAATCCTCTGAGTAAATGGTATCATGGCTGAGACTAAGAACTACAATTATACCTATTCATCTAAGTACGGACCTGGCTCAATGTTGCTTAACTTTAGTAATCATACAAGAACCAGTATTTGAATAAGATATGGCGATAATTTTAATTATTAACTATAACTGAAAAATCTTCTAATGGCTATTATAGATCATAAGAGAACATACTAAGAGAAATTTTCCTTATACTCCGAATATGAACAAAGGAAAACGGAAGTGATTAATTTTATTAACTAATTATTAACTATAACTGGAAAATCTAATTACTATTATAAGTCAGGAGAACGCATTAAAAGACATTTATCTTTAAAGGAAAAGAAGGCAGGGAAAAAAAGATAACACATGGTATTTCTCTGCTATTGTAAACCCGGAAAGAAGAAAAAAAAGAAAAGATAAATGGATTTGTTTAATGTCATAACATCGATTTTGGCCCACCTATGAAAGCTAACAAGTGTCATTCTAAACCTAAAAGAAAGAAAGATTCAATTGTTATTTTTTGCTGGCAAAAGAATAGAAAAAGAAGACCAGAGAAAGAAAAAGAAAGACGTAAATTTGTTTCAATGATTTCGATTTCGGCCCACCCTAGAAAGCTAGCAATTGTCATTTTAAACCTAAGTGGGAAGATAAATTTGTAATTTTTCTGGGTATGGAAAAGGAGATTTCATTATGTGTTCAATTGTCTTGCTAGCATGAATTGTGAAAAGAACTGAGATAACAAATGTTTTGATTCCAAGCTGAAGTAATTTAGAGAAAAGGTATTTCCACTTGACAGCAGGGTGAGCCAGATAACGAGAGCATTTCCCATTGGTGACTCAGAAAATGGACATTAAAAACACAGGTGAAGATTTTTTTTTACCTGGGTAACAATGTCAACATAATTGTGTCAGCTTGTTTTGGGTGAAGTCAGTTCAAAAAGGTTAATACCTATTGTTTAAAAAAAATCCCCAAAACTGTTCTTGAGAAAGAAAACTCAAGTCCAGCTCAGAAAAGAGGCATGGGAAGATGTCATAAGATCGAGAGAAATTCCATTGGTCCTGTAAACAAACCCCAAATGGGGGAGACGACCAACAAATGACGCCATGGAAAGCAGATTAGCCCCATTGGGTAAACATGAGGCAACGAGTAGCAGCTAACCTTGGCATTCTATTGGTCACCGAGATGGGCGGGTTAGACACCCACCGTTGGCCCCACACCATGGCATAGGCATAAATACGGGGTCCCAAAAATCAAAGAAAGATCCAGAGCGCAGTCCAGTTAAGTTCCAGCAGCCGGCCCAAAAATGTAACGACAAAGATAGGTGCCAACCACAGAGCCTGCTGGCCAATCTGAGTTAAAGACAGAAGAGAAGTGATTTTGCAGACAAAGTTGAGATCAACAACTGAATGCTGACCAAGAGAGGCGCCATGTTGTTAGGTGCCAACTGCAGAGGCCTGATACCAGCCAACCAGAGTTAAGGACAGACAAGGAGAGAATTTGCAAAGTTTTGAGTTGGATTTGGAGAAAGTTCTGGAAATATAATGACGAAGATAGGTGCCATGTTGTTGGGTGCCAACCAGAGTTAGAGAAAGAAGACAAGTGATTTTACA
Source organism: Ascarosepion bandense (assembly GCA_037127315.1). Taxonomy (NCBI): domain Eukaryota; kingdom Metazoa; phylum Mollusca; class Cephalopoda; order Sepiida; family Sepiidae; genus Ascarosepion; species Ascarosepion bandense. The sequence continues at coordinate 4,007,893 of JBBBDQ010001063.1, read as the reverse complement.
AAATTGCAGTTTGAAGCCAGAGTGGCAGAGATCAACAGAAGAGGCCTGATGCCGGCTAAAGACAGATGAGAGATTTTGCAGACAAAAGAGTTGAAGCTCGAGTGGCAGAGAGTTTGATTTCCCGGTCCAGAGACACAATGACCAAAGACAGTTCCCAGCCGAAGAAGTAAAGAGACAGACAGATGATTGCCATGCCATTAGGTGCTGACTGTAGAGAAGCCTGTCACCAATCAACCAGAGTTTAAGAGACAGATGAGAAGGGAATATGCAGACAAGTTTGAAATTGCTAACTGAAAGAGAGTAGTAACCCAGCACTTCAGCAATTTCCGTAACATTCCGTAAAGCAAGCAACAAGTTGACTAGACTTATAACGAACTTCTGTTCGGAGCAGCGAGATTTCTCGTTATTACTTAGGAGAATAATTTGATTTATTTAAGAAACATCCATTCTGCTAGCAGTTGATAGAAGCAGGGATTGGGAATTATCCCTGAAAAGCATATTGCGTATATGTCACTTATTTTTCCGGGTAGCGGCATACTAAGCCCAAATATGAGGACAATAGCCCTCAGATAATCCCCTCCATCCATGACATTCAGGCAGAAATTAAAAATATATTTAAATATAATGCATGTGGCTTGAACATGAATTTCGTGCAAGTCACACAGGACAAGACACAAAATGTTTTCATCCAAATAGTCAATGTTGCCATAATAGCAAAAACGTCATTTGAAGAAGTAGTTTTCAGGGTGTCTGCCTCTCAGCTTAAACAAGAACTGAAAAATACACCCCACTTATCAAATAAAGTTAATTATTGTTTCATTTTGCTAATAATCTTTCGCAGTTATACATTCATAAACTATATAGGGTGTAATGGGTAAATTGTCGCCATTTTATATTTCTAATGTAGCGAATTGAAACCTCTGCTTTTCTGCGGCCTCTGGCTCACTCAAATTTATGCCCTTTAGCTCTGACATAGGGTCTGCTTAAACACCTTCTAGCCCAGAACAAAATTATGCTAATTTGAAGTTAGTACATGCCATAAATGTATCAATCCGTGAGCTTATGATCTTCAAGCCTTTGTTTGGACTAGTCAAAGATGATCATGTAACTACCCACAGTTCACATACTCAAATGCAATTCTGTCAAACTACCAATCAGATTACGGATTACATAAAACTTTTCGAAGCCTTTTGGTCTTTCTCCTGATAAATTGAACAACAACAAAAATCACTGCATCTTTTATCTGTGCACGGAAACTTTTTTTTTTGCAACATACGTAACGTTACATTTTCAGTATTTACACACATAAGAATTTTGTCATTGAATTTATTTTAATAGTCAACACATTCCAGTTGGTACTGAACAAATTCGTAAACTATTGATAATCAAAAACCAATCAAATTAAGTGTGGAACAAGTAAACATTTCAAAACAGAAATGATTGAAAGAATAACATTCAACAAAGAAGAAAATAAATCTAGCCATTTTCTTACCTGAACGACCACCTGTAGCATTTGGGGGAAGGGAGTCACCTTCCTGTAATTGCTTCAGTCTTAGAATCAAAGACAAAACTATTCTAGCAACTCCCAAACAACATTTATGGAATAAATTCTTTAAAAAAAAAACAAAACAAAAAAAAAAAACAAAACAAAAAGAAAACAAAACAAAGACATTGTATTCTATGGCATTTATTGCCAGTCCAAAATGTCCCCAAGGAAAAGATAAAATCACATTTTTTCATCACAGGGGCCAAAAAATAAAATGAAGATTTAATTCTTGAAACCTCTGCTCTTTCTGCGGCCTCTGGCTCTCTCAAATTTACGCCCTTTAGCTCTGACATAGGGTCTGCAAAGAAACAAAATTTTGTGTTAGACATTAAAAAGAAAATGTTTTGGATGAACAAAAAACAAATTTTGTTGGAAACTGCTCAGCGGATTGGCAAATTGCGTTCAGCAAAAGTCAGAGCCACGGAAGTTGGGTTTTCATCATAGCAGTAAGCAATTTTAACACAAAAATTGTTATCCTGAGAGTGAGCAAAAAAGAAGTGCACACCTAATTTCCAAAGTTTCAATAGTCAGATAAATCTACCAAATTATTAGCAAATCAGCTAGTATATTTATACTCTATATAATTGCTAATCAGACTCCAATTGTACCATCTTGGGTGAAAAAAAAAAAAAACAACAGGGAGAGTGTTTATACAAGTTGCCCAAATTAAGACCAAGTAGCTAGGTCATTAGTTTTGTACTGAACTCAAAGGCTAAAGTACTTTGATGGTATCAATGAAAATTTTGCATCAATGTAAAGGAAATGGATCTAATCAGAACAATTGGTTGGGGGGGGGGGGGGAGAGAGATAAAAGGATGCTCCACATTGTCTTTATACCAGGTATTCTCAAAGCAACACTCTTGATGGAAGAAGTTTATCCAGAAAATAAATTAGATTTAAGTAGGCACTAAAAAAAAAAAATAAAAAAAAAAAAAAAACAAACAAAAACAAACAAACAAACAAACAAACAAACTTGGACATACTGGTTTAGTCAAAATTGTTGAAAACCATTTGGTCCTACCATCTAATAATGCTAGAGTAGCATCTTATTTGGTATAACTTGCTTGAAGGGTTGTTCCAAGTACAAGTGTGCCACTAAAAAAATAGCCCTTAGTAGTATAAAAATCCCAGAGTGGAAACTTACTTGGTATGACTGTGGGGAACACCAGTAGCAGGGCCAAAGTGTCTGTACACTTTACGAGCCTTACGACGACCTGAAATAAAAGGATAATACCAAATAACAGAAAATCGTAAGCTATGAAATTATGATAAATGACAGCATCTAAAGAGTTCCTAGATCATATGCACAACAATTCCATCACTCAATGGAAACATTACTCAGTACATGGCCTAATGTTGCCATTCATTTATACAACTTTACAGTGCTGGAATGACTCCAGCAATCTTAAAATTTAGTCAGACTTTTATCAAAGTCTGCATATACAAAAATATTCTACCACACATTCTTTAGGTTAAGCTTTTGAGTGGTGTGGGGGCTTCAAGGTCAGAGTAATTGTTATTGCAAGATGATCTATTACCAGCTGAAGATCACAACGCAGCCTCACATTCTCAGTTTAAATAAATTAGTTTAATCATGCATATGAAAACTGTGTCAAGCAGTGACAGCCAAATCAGCTCAGAAGATGGGTTAAGTCCTAATGAAGACAATCACATATACAGGATCTAAATTCCTTCATTATAGCTAAACTTCTTGGCTGCAAATAGGGCAAGAAAATTAACTTATTTAAGCAGAAAGAACATGAAACCATTTGGACTTCTAACTATACCACCCACCCTATAAATGTGATTATGTCCCCTTTATTACCTTGCATAAGGATGGTGTTGTCTCCCTTGGGAGCCTTGAGAGCCAGTTGGTCAAAGGAAAGGATTTCACCTCCATTCTTCAGAACTCTAGCACGAGCTCTCTCTGTCATACGTAAGGCGCAGATCTAAAACAAAAAAAAAGAAAAAGAAAAAAAAAAAGCACAAGTAAACTGACAGGTTCTACTATGGATGAGACAAGGCTAATAAAGTGGGGGTTAAACAGCACCACAGAAAAGAGAAACTTTTACCAATACCAAATCATAATGCTTCTTATCTTTATTAAGTGCATGTATTAAGGCATCCAGAACTAATATATATATATATATTTTGAACGCCCCATCCCACCTAAAAAAACAAAATTAAAAACAGAGCCAACAAATCAATGAAACTGATGCTGACTAATGGCTTTTCCTAATACATTAATATCAATTATTAAGGCTAACAAAATTAGAAGTTGACTGCTCAGTGGATTGGCTAATTACAATCAAGGAATTTCTCAGAGCCACGGAAGTTGAGATTTTCATCATTGCAGTCAATTGGGACTTATTTCAAGATTATGATTATTGTGGCTACACCACATGCTTATTTTATTCATGTAAACACAGAGGCAAACCAAAGTTCTTTCTTTATATTTAAGAACCCCCTTTCAGCCACCCGTACTTCCAAAGTTGAACAAATAACTGGATACTTATGTGTACAAGTTTTACAAAGTAGCACATCTATTTGATCCGAGACAACTACCATGACATACTCTGAAATTTCAAAGTTATTTAAATTTTTGTTTTACTAATCGGTGCTACTTTTCTGTAGGTTTTGTTACCTTCACTTAATTCATTTTTCGGATCATCTCGGAAACTCAAGCTAATTAGTCTAGATACAGCATCCTATCAAGCGATGGGTGGATATTGCAACTAGAAATATTTTTATTAAATTTTCCTGTTTCAAAAACTCCTATATTGATACACTTTCTCACTAAGTATTAAAATGAAGCACAAATGAGAAACCCATGCACAAAAAAAAAAAAAAAAAAAAAAAAAATTCAATGGAATAGAGGGAAATTTGAAAGCTACATAATATCTTTATAGGTGCAACAATTAGAAAGGGGGGGGGGGGGTTAACTTACTAATTATCATACATATGTAATAACGAATTTAACAATGATAAAATCTTTAAGCCCACTAAAACCGTACAAGTTTTGAATGCTAGAAGCAGACTGCTCAGTGGATTGGCTAATTACAATCAAGAGATTTCTCAGAGCCACGGAAGTTGAGATTTTCATCATTGCAGTCAACCTAACTTGAAAGATTTTTTTTTTTTAAATTAATACCTATTTAAAAAAAAAAAAAAAAAAGATCTAATGAATGCTTGTTAGCCACACCCATACATTCTCAATAGTGCCAATGATATCCTTCTTAGTTATCTTTGTGAAGCCTCTTCTACAAAACAAAAATATAATTATACTACTACCCAAGCGAGGGATTGAACTATTAACCTTTATATAACTCTTTGCTTTATCACTACTTACCTATGACTATGTAGATATACAAAACATTGGAATAGATGAGCTAGAAGTTTTTGGTGGAGTCTCCATCAGCTGATTGATCCTGATGTCATCAGAAAAGTCAAGGAATTAAAAATCATCATCATAAGAGACTATCCTATTATAATTTGACTTGTAAAAAGTAATTCTGTTTAGATATTCGAAAGCTGACGGGTTCAATCTTATAAACAGGGCTCGTTTATTTTCGAATGGTTTTTTTTCTGGCATGTAGAGTTTTATCTCATCAGCAAAGATGGAGTAGCTAGCTTGGTCCTTGCTTCAATATATTACTACCATAGTAAACCATAACCAGCCTTTATCACAAGAAACAATGTAGCAAAACTCCTACCACATTGAGGACAGCCTGCAATCAGTCCTCTCCCCTTGAAATTATGATTATATTGTGGCCACACATCCCCACCCCCATATTCAATACTTATCCAGTGTCGGAGTTTTACAAATCAGAGTGCCCAGATTCAACTACGATGTATTAGCCACAACATTGGCAGTTTTGCAATATCCATTCACTCAACTATCTAAGATTTAAATTTATATTAACTACAAAAGATGACAAAATATCAACATTTTGAAGTGCTGACATGAGCAGATTACCCACTTTGTTAAAATTAAATTTTTTATTACTAATCTGTGATGCTACTTTTCTGTACGTTTTGCCATTTTCACTTAATTTTTATTCAGGATTGTAGCATTCTTCACAAGGTTTTGTCCCAGAAACTCATTGAGCTAGATTAAGGACAGAAGCTTGAGGTATAAAATCTTATCAAGCAGAAGCAACTTATATAATAGATGGATATTCCAACTAGAAGATGTTTTCATAACATTTATATATTGTTACATTTTTTTAAAGTAAGAATTAGAAAGAACAAGAAACAAATCTATACTGAGAAAAAACAAACAAAACACTGAATTCTTAACTTTGGAGGAGAGAGAGAGAGAGAAAAAGCCCCCAAACAAACTCAAATTTACAGAAATTAAGAATTGGAAAATTGCCACCCCGACAATACCCCACCAACCACTATAATTATTACACATATGTGAAGATAATGCTTTTGAGGCACATAAAATGCCAACCATTTTAAAGGCCACTGTAGACTGCTCAGCAGCTTGGCTAGTTACAATCAAAGAATTTCTCAGAGCCACGGAAGTTGAGATTTTCATCATTGCAGTCAAAGCCAGAGGCCTAAATTAGTTCTTTTATAAGAATTTTGTTCTTAAAAAAAAAAAAAAAAAAAAAAGAAGAAGAAAAGTTATACAAAATGATTTATCACAACACGCAGTCAAATATGTGTTGCAGTAAATGCACCCCCCCTCACCCCAATCAAAACTTTCCAAATTACCTATTCTATTAACACAAACAAATAAAATTTCACTTGTATGGGAAATTAAAACTGTTAAAATAGGTTTTAATAAAATCAAACATGAAACAGGCTGCTTCACCCTATATGTGTGTGTGTGTGTGTGTGTGAACAATCTACATCAAAATGTGTGTGTATCGGTTGAGTTTTAATCCCAGCCAGAAGTGAATGTGCCTAACCACACTGATGAGCTGTGATACAGCAATACAGGCTTGTATGTGTATGACTAATATATTATGCTCTCATTACGATTGAGCTCTCTAGAGAAGAAAATTTAAAAAAGTTTCCGCTTCTGCTATATAAGCGTAACAGAAATTGAGTTCTTCCGGTGACTAGCGTATGTATACGCTGCTTATATGCAACAGGTTAAAATTTCCTTTCTGATTCCACGTTTCTATGGCTTAGGAAGTAGCGACTGACTGAAACCAAATTGACTGAGTTTTGATCCCAGCCAGAAGCAAGTAGATTGTCTAGCAACACTGATGAGCTGTGATACAGCGAAACAGGCTTGTATGTGGATGAACCAACCTCCCACAACAACAATGAACCAAATATAGGGAGCAGACGAATTTAGTTTTGCTTTTACCTCCCAAACAACGTTGGGCACCAAACGTTGAAACAAACATATGGTTGTAGAGGAAATATATTAAAAAATAATGTACATGTTCTAAAACAATTTATTTTATTTTATATATATATATATATATATATATATATATATATATACACACACACACACACACACACACACACACACTAAAGCCACAATGTCTGATAATGTTGATTCATTAAGTTAGTGGAAAAAAGACAGCAATATCCGAAAGCCTACTTGCCTAAGGAACTGAGCTAACGTACAGAACCCCATCAAGCAACTCATTCAATGGCTGGATAATTTTCTTTTCATTTTCTTGTTTTAACATTGTTACACTTTCTTACTAAGTATTAGAATGAAGCAAAAATCAGTAACCTATACCAAAATATGGGGGGGGGGGGGGGACAAAAACTCTAAAACATTAAAATGGAATTAAGAGAAATTTGAAATAGAAAAGCTGATCTCTTCAATATCTTTAGATATGGTGGAGGGTAGGGTCTGCTATTATCAGATTTAAGGACAATGCATTTCTTGAGAAACAAAATGCCAACAAAATCAGCAATGATAAACTATAAAACATTTTAAAGCTCACTAAAAGTGTAAATATTTCAAATATTAACTATCAAGGTCAACAAAATTAAAAGCAGACTGCTCAGTGGATTGGCTAGTTACAATCAAGGAATTTCTCAGAGCCACGGAAGTTGAGATTTTCATCATTGCAGTCAACCTCATCTGAAATATTTTTTTGAAAATTAATACCTACCAAATTTCAGAAGTATTGAATGTATGGAAGCAAAAAAATTATAAGATACCTCTACATCGAAACAGTAAGATATAGCACAAAGTAATTTGGCACACTATCCTAACTCATGAAGGGGGACATTTGTGCCAAATTTCAAGTAATTTGATGTTGGTGGGTGCAGATCTGAACCATTTGCAGGCATGGAATGACCAAAATTTAAAATCTTCATTTATGTTAGAAGGGTACTTTTGCATTTAAGGTATATAATGCTTTTAGATGTTTTAACTCAACCTCTGTAAACCCACTTAAAATTACTGTCAAATTTTTTGATTTAAGCAATTTTATAATACAAAAAAAAAAATTATTTAACTGAAAGTGTCTTTCTTTTCAAGGAAATGAACTTTTAGAGGAATCAAGTCTTGTCTTTAAGAACTGCTCAGTGGATTGGCAAGTTGCATTCAATAAAATTCAGAACCATGGAAGTTAGTTTCATCATAGCAGTTAAAAAAAACAGGCACTCAAAATAATGACATTTGGAAGATGATCATTTTTAAAAGGAAAAAAGATAAAGAGCCATGTCAAGTTCAATTATGCTTCAACAAAGGGAATAATTCTTCAGAGATTTTTACATTAGAAAAGATTAGAATAGCCTTTTCAGTTTATACTTATTGACAATAACAAATTTTTAATTTTGTTTTCTACTCATGCAACATCAGATCTAGGTTATTATCAGAGAGATAGGAAGAGAGATATCTTACCTTCATTTTGGGCACATCAAACATTCTGATATCATCAGTTACTGTCCCCACAACAACTGCAATCTTGCCTTCTCTTCCATATTTCTTCATATGTCTGGTAACTCTGGACAATGGGATGGGTGGCCTGTTAGTTCTGCTCATAAAGAGGCGCTTCAGCACCACTTTGTTAAACTTAGAGTTGGTTCTTCTGGCTAAGAAGCGGTAAAGCTGAAATTATATATTTGGTAGGAAAAAAGTTCTTATTGAGAGCCTGGTATATGTATTTGGTGATGGTACTACTACTACTACTCAAAACAGTTCTTTGCTTAATCACCACTTACCTATGACTATGTAGATATACAAAACATTGGAATAGATGAGCTAGAATCTATCTTAAGTTTTTGGTAGAGTCTCCATCAGCTGATTGATCCTGATGTCATCAGAAAAGTCAAGGAATTAAAATCATCATCATAAGAGACTATCCTATTATAATTTGACTTGTAAAAAGTAATTCTGTTTAGATATCCAAAAGCTGACGGGTCCAATCTTATAAACACAGCTCTTTTATTTTCGAATGGTTTCTTTCTAGCATGTAGAGTTTTGTCTCACGAAGAAGTATTAGCAACTGAGTGGCCAGCTTTAGTCAACTTTGCTGCTATTAATATTTAAAAGAAACCATTGGTGAATTGGGATACGGGAAAAAATTTTGCATATGATATGTAGATATAAAATTTGCTACATTCACTCAAAAATCAGCCTAGCATGATGCAAAGAGCCGCCAAACTTAAAAATAAAGTTTGTCATAATGATTATGTCATTATTAAGAATGAGCTTTTAAAAAATTCCTTTTTTAAAAAGTTTGTGTCAAAGGTGCTTAAAAGACTAGATATTTAAGCACTTTTTGCGGGGGGGGGGGGGGGGAAGAGAAATGAAACTTTCAGGACTTACAATTATTTTTATGGAATTCATTACTGTCCACAAACTGTTTTGTTAGTTAAATGCAAGACTTGGTGTGGGGGAGGAGGGAGAGAATCTATACCCCCCTAATTTTCTTAAAAATCTGCTTGGAATAGTTAAAATATAAAAAATATATTTTTTGTTTAACTTCTGAAAAGGAATTAAAAGCTTATCTAATATTTATAAAGTTTCAAACATCTTCCAGTCACTGTATATGGTTATTAAGACTACATTTACTATTCGAAAATTGAAAAGTAAATCACTTAACATTAAGATTTTTAAAAAAAAATTTTTTTTTTTCAATGTAAAAATTGTCCATTTTTTTAAAAGTAGATGTCCTAAGTGCCATAAAAGGTCACATGTTTTGAGAGTTGCTCCACTTATGTTTTATAAATTTGTCAATTCTGGCCAACCATATTTAGCTTTGATCTGGCTGTCATTGCTTAACATGCTAGAAATACATGATCTCCAAAACAAATACTTTTAATCTAAATTTCATAGTATAAGCAAGTAATATTCGTTTCAAATCATTAATTTAACTTTTTAAAAATAAAAATATTTTCTTGAAACATTTTAGTTTTAATTGAAAATTAAATTTACCATTTCCAGTAAGAAAAATACTTTGTATTTAAACAGAAATTATATTGACTGAAATCTAAAATTTAGATCTTAAAAAAAAAAAAAGTTCAATTTTTTGGCCATTTTTGAGCGAGTGACACATTTGTAAACAAGTTAACTGAATTTTAAAAATCCTGCAAAACTAAAATATACATCTGACATTAAATTTGCTAATTTTTCAAAAATAATGTCAAATTAATCTGATTTACACAAATATTATTTATTTATAGCATAAAATTTAGAATAAAACTATTTCTTAATCAGTTCAACTTTCTGACCTTTCCACCATGTGTGTTGACAGATTTATGGATGCCAGATAAGATTCAGTGAATGGAAATCACAGTTGACTTAATTGTAAGAATTTTTTTTCAGTTAAGGGGGAGAAACTGACACACACAACTTTTTAATTTACACAGAAATTACCAAGATTTTCTAAAAATAAATTTTATTGTGAATAAACCCTGAAAGTTTAATTAAAATCCAATAATTATTTGTATTTTGCAAAAGTTTCTACATCTGTTTGTCACCGGAAAAAAAAAAAAAAAAAAAAAAAAGTTATGTAATATATTTTTCATTGTTAACTCTCGTAATGATTTGGCTATCTGCTAACTAAATTTTTTTTTTTTTTTAAAAAAAACCAAAATTTTGATTGTCTTAGAAGAGATTAAAATTAAAAAAAAAAAAAAAATGTTTATCATCTTTCCTCTTAAAATGTATGAAAAACTGATATCTCTTGAAAACTTCCAAGAAGTCGATACCAATCAATATTGATATTTGGAATACAGACTATTTTAGTTACTGGAAATAGTAAATTTAATTATTTAAAGTTTTATTAAGGGTAAAGATTCTAGGAAGCTTTTTTTTTTTTTAATTTAAAATAATTTTCAAGTTAGGTACCTCTACTCACTTTTTGATACCTATGTAAAATATTATAGGTAAACTGGAATCTAAAGTTTCTGGTGCAGTCTCCATCAGCTGATTGATCCTGATGTCATCAGAAAAGTCAAGGAATTAAAATCATCATCATAAGAGACTAGACTATTATAACTTGATTTGTAAACAGTAATTCTGTTTAGATACCCAAAAGCTGACTGTGAGAGCTCTTATTTTAGCATTCTTGGAAAGTGGAGCTTCCCTCATTAGCACATCGTTTCTTTCTGGTATGGAGAATTTTATCCCACATAAAAAAAAAGGTATCAGCAAAGACTAGGTGGCCAGCTTTTGTCCTTGCCTCAATATGTTGCTGCTTTAGATCACAACAAACAGTTGAACAGAACTGTTACCACATTGAGAACTGCCTGCAATCAGTTCACAAAGCTTCTGGAAGATGTATAGAACAGCTTTGTGCAGTTAGTCAAAGCCAAAGGTTACCTATACAATTCTAAACTGTCAGTGCCTATTATAAACGGTCTTGTCGTGACTCCATTTTTGTCAGATATGGTTATAACACTCTCCACAAAGATCCCAAATGGATCACTGCTAAAGATTTAAGCAATAAAACCCACCAACACCAGTGAGAAAATACAAGAAAACATTGGAGAAAAAAAAATTTAAAACGAGTGACATTGAATTAGATTTTTAAAGATCAAAATTAACTGGAAAGTAAAAAAAACGGAAGAGAGTTCTACAAGCAAGTGTGATACCAGAAATTGTCAGCACAGAACTTATGGTCACACCTTGCCATTTCAATAGTAAAAAGGACATATGTGCTCATCTAGTCAATTGAATGCCATAAAGTCTACTGGAATAAAATAAGTAGACAGGGTAAAATGTGTAAGTATTAGCCATGATAGATGTGCCATTGTTTATTTTATGAATTGAATTGTAGAATTATGTCCCTGTATTATGGTCCCCTGATTCCTTACCTGTATAAATTTGCTGACAAAGCCAAATATTGCTTTTTTTTTTTTTTTTTTTTTTTAAATAAAATACTTTTGGGTTACCAGTGAACTTTGTAAATGTCAGCATTTCATTTGCATTTACACTTAGTGCCTTCTTTGAATTTTAGGTTGTAAAAGATCAAAAACTGTAAAAGTAACATTGAGTCACAATCCTTCATTTTCTGTAGTATATTGGCTTCTGTGATAGTCACTTGCTGAAAAAAACAAAAAACAAACCCAACCCTTTTTGTAACTGAGGTAAAATGGGTAATCTGACATGCAAGATTCCATGCATATTAGAAAAGAGTCACTGCGTTTAAAATATACCCACTTTTCTATTTTTACACAATTGTGATTCTAAAGCCACGTTCTTCCTTTTGCCTTTAGCGCTGAAGTGCTTAATAAATAAAAAATAAATAAAGTTTTGTAGTTCAGCGTCATTTTTTCCTGCATCCCAAAATCTTGAGATAAGGCAGGGCAAAAAGTTTTACTTTAGAGGTTGCAGAAGCTTCTCATGAATTAGTGAAAGGTCAATTGGTTACCTGCTAACTAAAATCAAAGCTTCATCGTCATTGCTCATGTTGAGCAATGATGAAGCTTGACTAACCCAGTTGCCAACATGGGATTTTGTTATATACAGGTAAGGAATCTGGGTACCATAATACAGGAACATATGTCCACAATTCAATTCGTAAAATGAACAATGACATCTATCATGGCTAATACTTTATGTACACATTTTGAGAGAGAAAAATGCCTGAAGGAAATCATCATACAGTGTGCTGTTTTGTATTTCAGCAAATGGTGACCTTTATTCTCCAATTGTTGTTTACAAAGAAATGCATGTCTATGAAGCATAGACAAAAGGAGCCCCCCCTTAATGCATAGTGTATGTTGCAAGTGAAAGTCAGTGGATGGAAGATACATTATTCGAGCAAGTTTTTTGAAGCACTACATTTGATGATAGGAAACAGTGAGTGATTAAGACAAGGATGTTGATGTACCATGTGCAGCCTGCAAAAATCTTTAGTCAGAGGACGATAAGTACCAGCCAAACTGAGTCATGTTACAAGTGGACTTGTGTGTTGTCCTTACCAGGAGATTTTAATGTACATATTGCCTAACTGACATTTATTTCCTAAAGTTGATATTGTGCTTTAAAGATATAGTAACATTGAGATGATAATGTTTACATTTCATAGAAATTTGCACCTAAGGTAACCCCCCTTCAAAATTGATTGCATCATCCCTTTTGAAAATTCAATTCCATGTGAATCCACATTTTACACCTATTTTACTAACAGCATTTGGCTCCAAAGTGACTGATACGCAATTGAAAAGTGTTTAGTAAGAGCACATCATCTCAAGCTATTTATCAGGGCACATGTAAAGGATATTTTAGGTACCTCCACTTTTCACGGGGAAATCTGCATAGCGTAATGCAAAACGCCACAAACTTAACGAAAATAAATTTTTATCGTCAAAATGTTTATCTTATTATTAAGATGAAAGACCAAATTATTTTTTAAAATTTTTTTAATCCTTCTAACACGTTCGAAATTTTGGTTAAAATCTTGTTTTGTTTTACGTCATCAACTACTCCGAAAAATAACGTTTTTTTCGTGCGTTTTTTCTGTAGAAAACATTAATTTGGAAATTCTTGTAAAAATCAAATAATTGTCCGATTTTAATGAAATTTTCAGGACTTATTCAGAAATGAATGAAATTATTTTTAAATTTCTGTTTTGTTTTAAATATTGGTAGGAACATTTTTTTTTTCAAATGTATTACCCCCCACTTACTTAATTTCATGAAATTTCGCACAAAACTTTTTTGTTCCAGTGATTTTTTTTTTTGGTTAGAAGTAGGAGTCATTGGAGATAGAAAAAACAAAGTCGGTGATTTCCAAATTGACGAACAAAGAACTTCAAATCTGCTCTGAATTGAAAAATAATAAATCCAATAAATTTATGACATTATTACTTAATTAAAAAAGCTCCTAATTGCTTTTGTAAATAAATAATATTAAGGACAATATTGTCTGAAAAAATTTTTAAAAATTTGATAAATAATGAATTTTTACAAGAATTTTTTTCAATTCTAATTATAATAATTTAAAAAAATTTTAATAGTTTAAAATCGTGTAAATTTCTGTATTTGTTTGTTCCGATGAGATTATATAATAATTAAGTGAAAAAAAAAAATTACGAATCCAAAATTGCAAAGATTATTATTTGTTAGGGGGGCTCAATGATTTTTTAAATAATTTTATTTGTATTTTTTGGGTTCCTTATTTTCATGTACGGTACACTACAAGTGCCATTATTATGTAGCAGGTCACGTGATCTAAGAGTTTTGTCCCTTTATTCTACTTATGTCAAATTTTCATTTTACTAAAATGATTTTAGTTTCTTATCTCGTCTGCATACCAACTGGTTATATTTTTGCTAAGCTTTTGTGTAAAATTAAAACTGTAAAGTTAATTTTTCTTTTTTTCATTTACTACTTCACTAAATATTTTTCTTTTATGTATTTACATAAGTGTGGGTCATACCGTAACCCTCGAAATAATAACAAACGAACAATAATTGTTACAATGGAAATCCCAAATGAGCTGCGGTTCTCCAAAAAAGATATAAAAACAAATACAGAACGCATGGACAGAAGAGAGTAATTAGTAGCTCCCTTGACCCCAAGTCAAGCAGCTTACTATGTTCGCCTACCTTACCTCTCTCCTCTTATCTTTTACTGTCTCAAAAACTACTTACTGACCTAAGGAGGGAATATCATATCAAAGACATTCCTTAATTCCTAAGCATTAGAGGGTCGAGGGTCGTAGTTATACTGACTGAACTTGAATTCTTTTTGTCGTTCGCACTTTTTTTTTTAATGACATTTATTTTGTTAAAGAAAAAAGTTTAAAAATGTATTTTTATTTTAATGACAGTTATAATTTTAATAAAGAAAGACATTTAAATTTATTTTGAAAATAATGTTTAATTAATTTCAGTTATTATTAAACTTTATTTCCTGCATATTTGAAATTAGGTTTTTCATTTTCTAATTGTTTGTTGAGTAGTTTGACTTTTCAACTGTGTTCACAATTTTTCTAGAAATAGAAAAACGTATTTTCTTAGTTTCGCTTTCAGTTTCATGACACTGACAGTTATTTTAATTGTGATAAAAAAGAAACATTTAAATTAATTTTGAAAATTATGTTTAATTAATTTGAATTATTTTTAAACTTTATTTCCTGCTTATTTGAAATTAGCCTAGGTTCTTCATTTTTCTATTAATTTTTTTGTTGAATAGTTCTACTTTTCTTTTCTACTGTGTTCATTTTTTTTTTCGAAATAGGAAACTAGTTTTTTATTTTACTTAATGTTAATTAAAGTTTATTAATGATTACTGATTAAATAATTATTTATTAAAAAATTCCAAATCAAGATGTTAATTTTTTGGCTTATTTATGTTATTTTTAATTTTTGTTAATTATAGATGTCTATGAAAATTTGTCATTTCTGGCCATCCGTAGCAGCTGTCAACACCTTGTCAGTTAACACTTCGTCAAACATTCGATCTGATAAACACAATCAATCATTAATAATTCGTTGCATATTACTTTTTTATGCAATAAATAAGTAATATTTGTTTCAATTCAGATAAATTAAACTTTCAATTTTCAAATTGGACTAAAATAAAGTGTCAGAAATCTTTTGAAATATTTTTAAAAATTTATGATTTGTGTTTGTTTACAAATTCTTTAATTTTAAGAAAATGGCCGCTTTTAAGAAAATTTTAAGAAATTGAAATTAAATGTGACATTCAAATTTAATAATTTCTATATGAAATACACCAGAATTTTCTCATTAATGGAAATAATAAATTTAATCATTAAGCTTTCATTTAAATTTAAAATGAAATCTTGAATATTTTTTTATTTTAAAATTAGGTATCGTAAATTTTTGCCGAAAAAGTGGAGGTACCTAACCCATTTTACTATGGAATCCTTTCTACTTTCATACAAAAAGGTCCAAACAAAGCTTATTGCATGGGTCGTGTGTTCATATAGGTATCTATTATTAAGTCACTCTAAAGACTGACACTTACAGTGCAAACATAGCGGATATTTTTTTTTTTTAAATCAAATCCTCTAGAAAATAATGAGGATTTGAAGCGTTATTTTACTCATTTTACCCCAATAAACTTTACATGATACACACTTGAGCGATCATGTCTTGAAAGAGACAAGACTGACTGGGCAAAATAATTTCCCACAGTAGGTTGCTATTAGTATTACTTTTTGCAGTAGAAGTGAATACAGCAAATTCAACTGGAATTCAAACTCAGCTCTCAGATTCCTTGTTCCAAGCCAATATCCAGTCAGTTGGGCGATCATGTCTTGAAAGAGACATGGCTGATTGGGTAGAAGATTATCTCACAGTAGGTTGCCATTGCTTTCTGCGGTAGACTGGTTGCCAACCAGGGCTTTAGAACCCAATCTGTCCTGTTATTTAACCCATAACTGGAAGGAATAGATGGATTAATACCTCTCCCAGGGGTATTTGCGCATAAGTGAATACAATGAATTCAGCTGGAATTTGAACTCGGCTCCCCGATTTCGCGTTCCGAGCCGATATTCACTGCACCACAACACATATCCTAGTACTGTGCTTAAATCATTAAAAGTTTAGTTACCTGAGACTAAGAGGAAAGCTAATCAGAACAATTATCAAAATATCCCTAAAAAAAAGGTACAGGGAAG
The DNA here is from genome assembly GCA_037127315.1 of Ascarosepion bandense. NCBI lineage: Eukaryota > Metazoa > Mollusca > Cephalopoda > Sepiida > Sepiidae > Ascarosepion > Ascarosepion bandense. The sequence goes on along the minus strand of JBBBDQ010001063.1, from coordinate 3,991,316 downwards.
CTACTTTACAGCAGTTTAAAATTAACAAGCTGAAATGACAGGTAAGGACCAATCATCTAAAGGCACAATAGAAGCATCAGACCAGAGGCAATAGCAATATTCAATACATGGACATATGATAAATTTCTAAATGTCTAAAAGTAAATTCTGGTGAGAAAAAATTACTTAGGTTGACACAGTGAACAAATCTCTCAATCTTTATTTCAGTGGAAAACATTAGCACTAGAAGTATCATTAGCCATTATCTTTTAAATTTTTAAATGAAAGCTAAATGATTAAATTTACTATTTCTAGCAAGCAAAATATGCTGGTGTATTTTAAACAAATTATATTGATTGGAATATAAAACATTTTTATTAGCCATTTTTAAGCGATTAGCACATTTGTAAAAAGTTAATTCTCGGTTTTAAAAATCTTGCAAAAATAAAATATTCATCTGTGATATTCTTGGAAAATTAGAACATTTGATGCTAATTTGATTTACACAAATATTTATGAAAGTTAGAATAAAAATATTTTTCTTAAACAGTTAAACTTTGACATTTCCACTAAATGTGTTGACAGATTCGAGATAGATAAAGTGTATGACAATTCCAAGTGACATAATTCTACAATTTTTTTTTTGTAAGGGAAAGAAATCCTGAAACACATGACCTTTTTAATTTACATAGAAATTAGCATAAAAAAATAAAGGCATGACTATCTTTAATTTTTCAATTTTTGATTAGTAAACATAATTTTTGCTTAGTAAGTTCCTCTAAACTAACCGTAACAAATTTTTGAAGTATTTTTAAAATAATTTTGAAACTTTATTAAAAAGAAAAATTCTCGACTACGTCCTTAATTTATAATTATCTATTCAATTAAAAACTTATCAAATTAAATGTCATAGCCGTACGATTTGGTCATCCGCCAACTAAAATCAAAACAAGTTTTTTTTGTTTTTTTTTTAAATAAATTGTGGGATTGTATATGCCTAGGTACCTCCACTACGTCACAAAAATCCATCATAAAAAAAAAGTTTAAAAAGGTTAAAAACTTAATAAAGGAAATTTTTCTATCCAAAACGTTTATAATATTATGAAGAGGAAAGATCAAAGTAAATTTTAATTATTTTATAAATTTTTTTAATCCCTTAACTGATAGCTTATGCTTTTTTAGTGAATAAGTTCTGAAAGTGTCATCCAAAAATCCGACTGATTTTTGCAGTAATAATTTACAAATGTTTACTTTCAAATAGTGAGTTTTGAAACTTATAAAAATCTGGTCACTAAAAAAAAATCTTTTAAATAAAATTTCTAACGTGTTAAAAAGTATTGAAAAATGTAATAAAATACTAGTTCGAGCTTTAACATTTTTTGGTACCTTTTATCGTGCTACTAGTCCAAAATGCTTTTTAAAAAAAATGTCTGAATACCCTTTTTACCCCGACTACAAAGGTTTTATATATTTTTTTAAAAACTGGTTATCACAGAGTTCAATACACTTACAGAAAATCAAAACTTGTGACCCAATGTTACTTTTACACTTTTCTTCATCATCTATGGTCTAAAATTTGAAGACAGCACAAAGTTTTGTAAAATAAACCAAAAACGCACGTGAAAATACTAATCTTATCAACAACCCAAAGAAAGTGGTTGGGGGGGGGGGGGGGGGGTCAAGTTAGCTTTGTCAGCAAATTTATAAAGGGCAGCAGTAGAGAGCACATGTAAAGGATATATAATTAGTTACAATTTCGTACAAAAAGGGCCAAATAAAGCTATTTTCAAGGGTTAGGTGTTCATATAGGTACTAGACTAGTGCCTTAAAGAGGAGACTTATGGGGCAAGCATGGTGTGTTTTTTTTCCCTTTTTCTCCTTTAAGTCTAGAAAAAAATGAGAATTTGAATTTCAAAATAGACGTTTTACACCAGTCGACTATTTATTTTTCACATACCAGTCTGAAATTTCCATAAATCTTATTAACGAAAATGTAGTCATTAAGCTTAAAAATAGATTAAACCTAATAACTAGAAAATTTTATGAATTGAAGTCATTTTAGTAGCTTCTGATAACGAAAATTAAAATTTTTCGTCTGTCTCAAGCGTATATAATAATTTTAAAGAACGAAAGGAAACCTAAAAAAGGATACTTTTTTTTTTCTCTACAAAAAATCTATGTACACGTTTTTACTAATACGGACACAAAGTCAGGGCACAATTTGCTGTTATCCATTTACTGTAAGTAAACCCCCTTTTCATAAATAACCGCGTGGCTTCTAATTTTAAATTTGAGGAAAAGAAATCCGAAAAGTAATACAAAGTTTAATTCGAATAAAGCCGACAAGTCATAGCATAAAGTTCTAATGTGAACTAACTTAGCACCATGTGGCAATATTTTCATACATAAAGAAGATTTAAAACAGTCATGGATATAGAAACAATTTAAATCATTCATAAAAAAGCAAGTTTTAGAAAAAAAATAAAAGAAAAAACTTGAAAGGGAAAACTAATAATTCGTTCTTGCAATGAAACCTCGTGGCCATACTTGAACGTAATAAACGATTTCATTTCAGTCAACGAAAATTTTCGACAGAAACGGACATTTTTAATTAACAAACAAGAAAGAATTCATATATAAAATTTATTTAATGTGTAAAAAATATCTGACGTAATTATAAATTAAAATAAAATATGAGTCAAATAAATAAACCAAGCGGTTTACTTACCTTTACAAGGAGACGTAAGTATATATCATTGCTTTTAGGCGCTGTTCTCCTAACTTTTCTCTCAAATCGATGGCAAATATCGATACCCTACGGATTGAAAATATTGATAGCCTCATTATATACTGCGTAGAACAGATTGTTTGAAAAAACTGACAAAAAATTTGAAGGATTAAAGAAGATTTCTGTCAGCGGTCGAAATACACGTTACTCACCATCTTGGATATCAGCGGAAAAAGAAAGACTATTGCACTCTGGGAAATCAAGAGCACGTAACTCTTTCATTTCCGCTTCCTTTCCCAACTTTCTCTGTCAATATCCGAAATATATTTATTTATGTAATATTTTTAATTAAAATTAAAAACTTTTTTTTGAAAAATATAAAAATTATTTTGGACAATTTGAAAAATGATTTATATGGTATCTACTGTCATGAGCTTAGAATTATTTAAGGTTAATTTTCTATCAAAATATTTATTTTAAATTTAAATAACAAAATTCAAGGCTATAAAGTATTAATTGAATAATAATTTTTACTTCATTTTATCATTTCCTTAAAAAAGATTATTGTTGGCATATCTTCACTCCCAACCTCTGATATCAGATACTATGCTTTCTAAACTCAGGTTACAACCAATTTAAGAGAATTGTGTAAGAATGAATAATCTCTCTATCATAGCAAAGACCATTGTGTATTTTTATATATATATACACACACACACACACACACGAATATATATATATATATATATATATATATATATATAGTAAGAAAGTGACAGAACATATAAATTTTAAACCCACTGTTCAAGCATTTGCTTTTATAAAGAGTGCTCAATACAGAGTAGAGCTTTATATTGTAATAGTTGTTACAATGGTTTATAAACCATTGTGACAACTATTACAATACAATCTATCTATCTATATATATATATATATATATATATATATATATATAGATATAGATATAGATATTTCCCTACTGTCATGTTCAGGGGTTTGAATTGTTTTTCTTTCTTATATTGCAGTGTTGAGGTTGCAAAATAAATTTGATATATCAGAAGGTATTTTTGTAGGCTGTGTTCACTTACTCCAACAACATTTTTTATTTTGTATGTAAAGCACAAGGTCAACATTGAGTAATCAACAACTCTTCATTAACAATAACAATTTTTATATACTGTCGAGGAACGTTGGGTCAGCATTAAACATGGACAAATATACGTTCAACATACATTCTTTTATATTATATTTTGAGGATGTAATTGACAAATGAAAACAACATTGTTATAATATCAATAAAAATTGTTATAATATCATAATTGAAATTAATCATAATTGAAATTGTTATAATATCATAATAATAAATAAATCTTGTTATAATATCAATAAAAATTGTTATAATATCATAATAATAAATAAATCTTGTTATAATATCAATAAAAATTGTATTAACAAAAATATACAATGGTGATGATTAAAAATGAGAAAGGGTTAAGCAACGTCAGAAAAGATTAAACTGTTGCATTAGAAAGTTCAGATGTGTGAGTCCAGATAAAAAAATTTACACAGTAAAAGAAGGAGTTGTCTCACTTAGACTGCAAGATTTCAGCTGAAAAGAAATTGTTTTAAAAAAGATTATTTCTTGTCAAATATTTCCAGTGTAATTGAATTATTTTGTTGAGTGAATATCTTAGATGATTAGAAGTTTGTAAGAAAATATTCTATGTGAGGACAGTTGTGTTAAGAAATGTAGAGTGTGTGTTCAAAGAGTTATTTTAGCTCGGCAGTTTTAAAGTATAAGTGAGTTGGCGCATTCAAATTGGTGAAGCTTAGATTGGCGTGGATTCTTGTGGTAACTGAAAACTCACTTGCTGAAGTGACGAAATTTAGAGTTTATATATGTATCAAAGTGGCCTAACTTTACTGTGCAGGAAAACTTTGTGTCTGGTGCCAAAATTTCTATTGGATAGAATTGACCAATCAAAATACAAGCCTTTGTAAAAATCAAGGAAGCTAGCATTAGTGAAAATCAAGCAATTGGAAAATTGTCACTTAAGCTGCAATTCAAAGATTCAAACAATTACAACATTTGCAAAAAAAGCCCAGAGTCAAATTAAAAAAAATACCAACATTTGGAAAAAACCAAAAGTAAAATTGCACACCCACAAAAGAGTATTTGAGTATTCAAACAGTTAAAAGCTTTTCTTTTTCATAAGTCAGTGTGAAAAGCAAAACCCTAGATACTGATTGGTTGACAAATCGAGAAATTCAAAATACTTTAGCAAAAGAATGTAAAGTCAATAGTCATTTCCTATCTCATTAACTTGCATCATCTTTCTCATGCTCCTTTCTCCATCAACTCCACTCTCATCAGTATTCTCATCCTTCTCTTAACCACTTCCTGACACCCCTTATAACCTGTCACTCTTTCCTATAACTTTCCTCCTATGTAACGCTCTGCACACCAGTGGCAGTAAACTGCCTTGCTTGGAGTGATATGATCAAAAAAAAAAAAAATCTGTGACTTGAAAATATGAAATAAATAATTGAATAAAGAATAATTTAATTAAATAAAATTTAAAAAAACCTGAAAAGTAGAAAATAAGAATAGAAAATAGAATAAATTTATAAAACAAATAAAACATATATAAAAATACATGGGTCATGATAGGATGGTATAATGAGTGGTTTATATTATTCATCTTATGTTAACCTAGTGTGCGGACATACAAAAAACTATTGACACTTTATGAACACAAGATAACTAAAAAACATTGATGCAGCAATTATTGGCACAGAAAAAACAAAAGCATAAAATCTAAGGCTATTAATGTACACATTGTTCTAAATTTGAGAATATATGTGTTGGGATACAGAAAGTGCTTATCTCCCTTTGGTTGAGGTAAGTCATATGTATCAAATGACAGCCACTTTGTGACGTCACTCCACGTAATGACTCAAGCGCTAGTCATTTAGATAGTTTGTTGACAGCAACCAAATGAGAAGGTTGTTTTCTTTCTGTTTGAGCCAATTTGGCTGAGGCTGAGGCTAAAATCTGCCTCATCCAGCAGCTTACAAGCACATGGTGCATTATCTCATTGGGATATAAATGAAACTTGTCTTATCCCATTGGAATATAGATGAAGCTTGGCTTATCCCACTGGGATATAGATGAATCCTACCATATCCCTTTTGGGAGATTGATGAATCTAGCTCTTTTAAATATGGAGTAATAACAATGGTTTTCCAAATCAGAAGTATCTTCAAATTACATGTAAGACCTTTCCTTTTGTTCCTCTTCATACCTTGCTTTGCAGTAGATCCATGTGATATGTATTTCTCCATGTGTGGACACTTGTATCTAAAGTTATTTATAAATGGAACTTTGTCTCTGTGTGTGTGTGTCCATTACTTATAGACTCCGAAATGGCTGAACTGATTTTCTTGAAAATTTACACAGTTGTACTATAAGCGTCTGCGAGCGTTCTTAGCTAGGTTTTGTGTTGAGGTACCCCCGATAAATATCGAAAATCAGTCAGTCAGTTAAAGTGCCATACGTGATACACGCTTGGGCGATCATGTCTCGAAAGAGACACGACTGACTGGGCAGAAGATTATCCTGCAGTAGGTTGCCATTGCTTTCTGCGGTAGACTGGTTGCCGACCAAGGCTATAGAACCCAATCTGTCCTGTTATTTAACCCATAACTGGAAGGAAGAGACGGATTAATACCTTTCCTAAGAGTATTTGTGCGTAAGTGAATACAATGGATTCAACTGGAATTCGAACTCGGTTCCCGGTTTCTCGTTCCAAGATGATATCCACCAATCGAAAATATCGGGTTATGGAAGGAGTGGTCCAATTTTAATCAAATTTGATACACTCGTAGACAAAGACATAAGAAACGATATTCAGAAATTTCAAGGTTGCAGTTCTTACAATAGTGCAGAAAATCAATAATATATATATATATAAAAGGCAAGATGTTTGTGTGTGTGTCTGCATTTTTTCAGCTCTTTTATTTTAGTTTTTGCTTTGGGTTTGGCTCTAAGTAGGTATAATTGTAGTTCTTAGTCTCAGCCATGATACCATTTACTCAGAGGACTTATTTAGCCTTCAAAAATTCAGTTTATGATGAAAAAAACTTATTTGATATCGATACCAGGAAATCAAAATTTGACTTACATCCATTCATTTTTCTTTCAGTCTATCGTTTCACTTTAACGGGAAACAACTATTGCTTTTTAGTCTTTCATGCTAACGTCCAAAGAGCCTGAGCTCCAGGACCATGGATTAGTTTTAAAGCTTTCATTACAGCTGAGCAACGCCAGGCTATACTGCTAGTATATGTATAACTTTGTGTATGTCATAGTATATAAAATTCTCTTTGAGAACAAGTGTTCATCATTCATTTTCCCTTTCAGCCATTCTGTTCCATCCTGTCTGTGAGCTTCAGTGTTGTTATATCACGAACATGGCAATGCCCGTTAACAGGAGAAATGTTTGAGGAGAATATAATCCTTTCTAACAAAACTTCCTGTGATATATTTATGTTTTTCTCTGTTCTAATTTCAAATATCTTGACAAAAACAAAATAAAATTATGGAACACGATTACTGTCAGTAGAATCTTATCGATTAAACCCTAACCTTTCTGATTGACAAAAAAAAATTGGTAAAAATTTCAATATTTAAACAATTTGGGGTGGGGCTCAGTTTTTTCATACAACCTTAAAGTAAATCGATCCTGTGCAATTAACTTTTTTGCTTGCGCATATTCAACAACTTAATCATTTGCAAAATTTTTGAATAAAGCCATTCTTGGAGTTTCCGAGGGAGATGCCATTGTAAGAACTGAAGAAAACTTGAAAAAGACAAAAACAAGAGCAATAAAACAAAGCAACCTCAATGCGAGTGGTTCCAAAATGGAGGATCAATTTACTATAAAGTTGTAAGAGAAACTGAGCACCCACTAAAATTGTTTAAATATTGAAATTTTTCCAAATCTTTTTTGATAACCAGAAACTTTATGTAATAATCGATGACTATGCTGAAAAAAGTAAAAAAAAATGAAAAACAATAAATTTAAAGGTGGTGGTAGTCTCCTTCAGGTCCGCCGAAAGTTTATTCACCTAATTACATTTTCCCCATTATGAGCATTCTTACATCTGTGATATAATAACACCATATTTCACAGATGGAATGGAATGGCTAAAAGGAAAAGGAATGCTTTGTTCTCAGATTTTTATATCACTAAATTATACACAAAGCTATAGATACATATTTACACGTCTGATGCAGAGAAAAATCTAACATATATCTACACAGCAGTCAGAGTGAAAAAAAAAAGAAAATATATGGTCTTATAGATAATGTGAAGATTCTTTTGTGTTTCTGGTGAAGCTGTGTTTAGGACTCCAGATTTAAGCAAGCTGGATTCATTTACTATGTTTCAAATTGTTGAATATTGGTTAATTGCAATTAATTTAACATGTAAGTAGATTGTTGTAATCACTTACATGGGAAAAAAAACTACTGTGTGATTTAATGGAGAGATATATATAAAGAATAGAATCCACTAATGAAATTGTGTTGGGCCAGTCCATTATAGTAAAGTGGACTAACCCATATGCTGAATTAGGTACTCTCCTATAAATGAGGTAAATTAGCTAGCCTACCTTTAGACATAAAGACAGGAGTGTCCAATTCCATTAATTATTGTTACCCCCCACACCCTTAGAGAGTGTGCTTCTTGATTTGCCTTTTGGTGGAATACAGCAGCCACTCTTTTTTCTGAGATGGACTGGTCTTACTAACATTGTTTATTATTTAAGTTAAAAAGATTTGTTGTATTTTTAGTTTGTTTTTCGGGTTCATCCCCCTCCCATCATTTCATCTTTTCATTAAATGTTTTAAATTATATTTTATATTGTATATAAATACATTTTTATTGTCATGGGTTTTTCCCCCTTTTTAGGTGCCCCTTGTAAATACGTGGTATTGTGGTGTCTGAAAGATTGAGAGATGATGGATGGGTTCTTGTGGTGAATGTGTAAAGCGATTGAGTCGTGATAGTGTTTAGCTAGGTATAGGATAGTTCAGTGAGTACCAACCTCTACCCCTGCCCTTTTCGGCCTTGTGCCACAATTTTGTATTTCTTACAAAATAAATATTGACATGAAGACAGGAGGAGGCAGCCATGTTAGAAGGTAAGTTATTTGACTTCTACACAAATGAGGACATACTTGGCAAACTGGAAATAATAAGTCTTGGGTTTTTCGAAAGTGAGTCGGAGTTTCTTTCTATATCTGTATAAGATATATTCCCCAAGGTAAACAGGGCTACAGACTTGTAAGCTGCTGGGGTGGGGATGCAGATTTAGAGGCCAAAAAGGCTTGAGCAAAACAAATAACTGCTTCATTTGACTTTTAGTAAATCAAATGAATGAATGACCTCTTTTGTAAATGTAGGAAGTGAAGTTATAGTGGATTTATTTTAGGATTCATATTGGAATCTGTTTGGATTAGTCCACTATAAGGAATGTATGAATAAATAAATACAATCGAATAAACTACATCTTAAGAACAATCAAGCCTGGAGTATAATAATAATAATAATAATAATAATAATAATACCCCCCACCACCATCACCATCATCACCATCACCATCACCATCCATCATCATCATCATCATCAGTTTCACCCAATGGTATGTAGGGCAGCAACAAAGCTTCTCTACTTCCGCCTATTTTGAGCCAGACTAGTCAATATATTTGCTTATTAAACAGTTAATATGGAGGGGAGACAGAAAATTTAGAACATATGGCATCATCAATCAATCATCATCATCAGTTTCACCCAACGGTATGTAGGGCAGCAACAAACCTTCTCCACCTCTATCTTGGGCCAGACTAGACAATGAACCCCAAGAGTACTGCATGGCTTTCATCTCATTCTCCACCGTACTTCTCCATGTCGTTCTTGGTCTCCCCCTCTTCCTTTTGCCATCTGGGGTCCAGTGCAGTGCTGTTATTGTGATTGACTGTGGATCTTTCCGGAGCACATGCCCAATCCATCTCCACCGCCTTCTTGTAATGATGGTGCCCATGTTCTCTTGCTTGCATCTCTTCAACAGGTCTTCTTTTCTATAAACATTATTAAATAGTTTTATATTGAACAAAAACAGTAGTAATGTTCATAGACGTCAAAAGGCTGGTATTTAAGTACAAGAGTGTATTTGAGAGAAGCTAGTTTCATGTTGAGTAATAAATCCTGCAAATAAGAAAAAATACGGTTGAATGTATGAGAGAAGTAAAGAGGGTGGAAATGATGAGAAAGCGGTGTGGAGTGGTAGGGGTTGTTGAAGCCTTGATGCCTTTGATGTAGCCGTGATGCCTTTGATGTAGCCACTCACAGTTGTAAATGTTCATATCTATCTGTCTTCTCTGTATGTCTCCTGTTGTAATCTCTCTTTTTTTTTCTTTTAGAGAGGTGTCTATTTTTACTGTTAGGGAAATTGGAAGCGGCTCCAATTAAGTTGTTGATTGTTTCAGGCATGCTCATTTCTTATTGGTCAACATATATTTCTTTAGGATTGTGCTTGATCAACTTCAACCAGAAGTTATGCATGGAGCCTATTGCACAAAGCCTGAAATATAACATTATGTTTCAAGCTATAAAAGAGGTAACTTCCTGTTTCTGCTATTAGTGTCGCTACAAAGTCACTAAGCTGCTGTCACATTAACCATGTGACTATCTCAACCAAATGACGATAATTGCCTTTTCTATCCCAACATGTGTTTTGAAATGATAGTTTTACATTGATATCACTATTATTTTAACTACATTCACTCTCTTGGCAATGTTTATTTACAATGTAATATTTACTATTTACTATTTTATAAATAAATATGGGAACAAGTCTTTAATCATAATTTGACATCTATGAATTATAAAACTAATCATAAAACGATATTTACTATAAATAACTATCAAATATAGTTTTTTAAAATTTTATGTCAATGAATTTATAATTACAAATTTTGAATAAACATGATTTTCTGGACATAATTTTTATTATAATAAGAGTTGTGTGTGTCAGCCTGTCATAAGGCCTTATCAGTGAGAAGAGAGATAGATCAATCTTTCTTTCTTGAAAGATGTGTGAGATGAGCCAAAGGATTGGCTGATATTTGTGACTGTGATTAAATTCTTTGATGTCTTGGAAAGGAGGAAAATGACAGCATTTCATTTCATTGAAACTGTTTGTATGTATGTGTTTATGCATGTCTTTCTTTCTTTCTTTCTTTCTTTCTTTCTTTGAAAGCAAGTAGTGCCCCATAGATGTTAAGTACAGTGGAACCTGTCGTATGCGACCACCCATACTGCCCCAATGCTGGTCGCATACAGCAGGTGGTCGCTCACTAAAGTCTCTTAGTCATGACCTATTTACGCCAGGAATGTATATTACACTCATCAGAATGTACCTATTAGAATTTTACCATGTAATCTGGTAATAAATAAATGAGAACATAAGAAAATGGCCTAACTTTAAAGAAATTTATTCAGCATAATTCATTTTAAAATTTAAAAAAAAGTATTTATAATGGTCAACAAGAGACCAAAATATTTATTAAGTGGACTTAATAAAAAGTATACAGTTTCAATTTTTTCTTAAAAGTGAGTGATAGCAAAAGAGAATTTGCAATAATACATAAAAATAACAAAAAAAAAACAAAAAAAAACATACAAAAAAATTGACAGCGATCGTGGGTGTAGGTAGAGAAACAGTGAGATAGAGATAGATATATCCAGAGAGAAATACAGTAGATAGATACACAAAAAATAAAGGAACAAAAGAGATAGGCATTTGAGAAAGGGACATAGTTGTGATTTTCCCAATCCCTGAATTTATCCAAGTTAGTACAGAGACTGCGATAAATCCCTTGAACATGTCAAATGCAATACATGTTGTAGAAAACAGTTGATTCTTGACTGTGAGGTGAACTCAGGCAATGTACATTTCAACAAGAAATACCAGGTTGATACAACACTACAATAATAAAACAATGAGGAAGTGTTCCTGGCTTAGATCAAATCAAAATGAAATAGATTACTCATTCAGTTTCTCCTAATTTAGAAGTTCGCAGTGTACAACTAAAATGTTTTTTTAAGCACTTGATCAGTGATTTATACTCATTGATGTTAGTCGCTGGTTGCATTCTGGAGATGGTTGCTCACTAAGGGTTAATTAACATTAGCAAATCGTCTGTGCATAGAAAAACAGTTGTTAACAACAGGTGGTCGTTGACGAAGTGGGTTGCATACGACAGGTTCCACTGTATTTTTATATTTCCTTATTTCTTTCACTCTAGCCAAATCCATGTCTCATGAACATTTCTCTTAATAATTTAAAAAGTTCAGAAGACAATTTTGCTTTATTTTACTTATTGCAATTAGATTTTTATTTTAAAACTTTTTATTTCTTTCTTTCTTTCTTTTATATTCTCACTGAAATCAGCTTGTAATGGATAAGAAATTAATTAAAATCAACCTTCTTCACTTTTACAAAAATTCTACAACGACGTGTGAAATCTTGGTTTTCCCAAATAGTAAAAGGATTGACCATGTGCTTAAAGAAAAAGTTGAATCCGGATTTCACAAGTAGATGTTAAATTGATTTTCTGACCAATGGAAGCGATTTGCAAGACTTGGGAAGACTCATTGATCCAGTGTGAAAATCTATACTATACTATAAAAGGCTCCAGATTTCGAAAGTAGATGTTAAAATGATTTTTGACCAAAGGGAGCTACTTGTAAGACTTGAAAAGACTTGGCAATCCAGTGCGAAATTCAAAAGGACATATAAATGACTTTGTAGCATCAGAGACATAGCAGAGATGGGAGTAGCGAAAGAAAGACACACATCTAAAATCTAACCTCAAACTTCAAGCAACTCGGACATTGTCCTCTTTCTCTTTCTCCTTTTCAACAATCACTACTACAAACATTTTGTACGAACTCTACCCTTAACCTCTTAATGTTTCTAATTTTACATTAACTCCTACAACTCATGTTAGTCTTTCCCTGTAATAAATTTCTATTTTATAATGCAAAATGTATATTTTATTCTTTTTGTGCTATTCCACACATTTCCACATATTCCAACCAGCCGACAACCAACCTTCTGATGATGAAAAACCTTCTGATGATTATAACTCTGTATAAAACTTGTAAGCTGTAGGGAGTTCGGTTACAAAGCCGAACCAAGAAACATTAACCAGCTTCTCTACGCTTTTATTCATTAAATATTCAAACTTAACAACTTTAACAAAATATTTCAGTAACAATCATAAATCATGAGATATAAATAAACAGATTTTAAATTGGCAATTTTTCCCATTTCACTGAAACATACATTAAACACTTCCTTTTTTCTTTTGCTCTTTCTTTAATCATTTATTCCCCTAAACCAAGTAGCGTCTCTGATATATCTTCCCTATTTTTTTACACTGTCAAAATGGAATAGTCTCTTATTTATGAATTACTAGCAGTATAGCCCAGCGTTGCTCGGGTGTAATGAAAGCTTTAAAATTAATCCATGGTCCTGGAGCTCAGACTCCTTGGACGTTGGCACGAAAGACTTTTTAGTCTTTCGTACCAATAGTTGTTTCCAGTTAAAGCGAAACCGTAGAGCGAAAGAAAAATGAATGGATGTAAGTCAAATTTTGATTTCCTGGTATTGATATCAAAAAAGTTTTTTTGTTGTAAACTGAATTTTGATGGCTGAATAAGTCCTCTGAGTAAATGGTATCATGGCTGAGGCTAAGAACTACAATTATACCTACTTAGAGCCAAAGCCAAAGCAAAAACTAAAATAAAAGAGCTGAAAAAAATACAGACATGCAGGCAGATAAACAGACACACACACAAACAACTTGCCTTTTATATATCGACTTTCTGCACTATTGTAAGAACTGCAACCTTGAAACTTTTGAATTTCGTTTCTTATGTCTTTGTCTATGAGTGTATCAAATTTGATTAAAATCAGACCACTCCTTCTATAACCCGATTTTTTTTCGATTTTTGATATTTATCAGGGGTACCTCGACATAAAACCTAGCTAAGAACACTCGTAGACGCTTATAGTACAACTGTGCAAATTTTCAAGAAAATTGGTTCAGCCGTTTCGGAGTCTAGAGGTAAAGGACACACACACACACTCACAGACACACACACACAAAGTTCCATTTATGAATAAGTTTAGATTATTTGCAGAGCATAACATATGTAATACCTAAGAAACTAAACGAGGGACATGCTGAATTAAAATAAGATTAATATAAATGTTATGTTTGGTAGATATCCTATTTTTTTATTAAACAATGTAACTGGCGTCTACAAGTTAAGTAATCGAGATTCAATAAAGAAAGACGCTGTGCTTTTTAATAGGATTCCTTCTTAGTAATTAATATTTAATAGTAAACAAACATAAGATTGATTCTGGCACATCTCAAATTTCATTTACTCCTGCAACATATTTTTTTTTTCTAAAGGCTCACCATGACACAGTTACATGTGTAAACTTTCCCTTTTATTCAGTGGGCGGATTTTGAAGTTTTTATAAAATATAAATAAATCTGGGAAAAGAGGTTCAGATTTTTAGAATTTTTAAAAAACCTTTCTTGGACATGTTCTTTTTTAAACTTTTATCTACAAATAAACAAGATTATTTGATCAAAGACTTCATATATATTTGTCTATATTTCTAATATGACACATTGTATTTATTTATGCTATTTACATTGTACGAATTGTTGTTCTCATAGTTGTTGCTATATTCCCAACATTTTGGCTGTTGTATACTTCTTCCATGTTAGAAATTTAGAAATTAGCTCTTTACTTCCTTCATTAGGTTAGATTTTACTAGTACGTTTTATTCTCAGATTATTTTATATCTCAGATTACTTCTTGTTTTAATTTTAATTTTATGTTTGGGTTTTAAAACTTTGATTATTGAATTTTAAACCAAAAACCTTGTTGGGGGAGTGAAAGTAGGGGAAATTAGCAATCCATTGATGTTTTAAAACTTATTGTACATTTTACATATTTTGATAATTTAGCAATTGTTTTTTTCTTTATTTTTGAATACAAAGATATTGCTTCGTATTTATGTCTTTATATTTTATGGTAATTAATAAATCTTTATAAAATGTAAATAATAATCTTGTAAGAAGGGCAAGGGAGTGAACGCAGTTAAAAAAATTAGTGATGTCAATGTCCTGTCCTTTTGAAACACTGTTTTTTTTGTGAGCATAAAGGTCCATCTTTCTTTGCCATTTACTTTCTTCTCGGGCGAAACCGCGGTGACGCAAGCGAGCCCGGAGACGTCGCCGAGAGCCCCGGGAAGAGTTCTCTCTTCTTCGTAAAGGACCGTGTCCGTGGAATCGGCTCGTCCGGAGATACGGAAAAGGTACCTGTAGAGCGCCGCGGCTCGGGCGGCGTTCGGTGCGCTTTCGACGGCCATAGAAAATCCGGGTTCGGTTTTCGCAGCTCTTGAGCCGGTCCGTACCCACCATCCGCAGCAGGTCTCCAAGGTCGATGGCATCAATGTAGGTAAGGGAAGTCGGCAAAATGGATCCGTTTAGTTTTTTGAGCTTCCATCATTCAAAAACCACTCAGTAAGATTTTTTTTACTCAGGTGGGTAAAAATGAGAAAAGTAAAAGAATGAAACAAGAAGATAACTTTTAACAAAGGTTTATTAATTTAATTACAAGTCGGATGATGACTGAAGTCGCTGAATGCGTAATGATAAAATGTAGACTTTGGGATACTATCCGCTCACCTTGGTGTCATGGCCCCAAAACCTACTGTACCCAGAATGCTCTGCTTCTAAACAAGGGATGTAACTAATATCCTTATTTTTTTACCCGTCCGGTCAAAGGGGAATAACTTATCTTAATACTTTTATTCTGTGCCCTTTTTCAATATGTTTGGATTTTATTAAAAATTATAATTATTACATTTTAAAACAAAAACCTTACCAAGGGAGTGACGGTAGGGAAAATTATCATTCCATTGATGTTTTAAAACACTTTGTATTATAGAAGGTTTACATATTTTGATAATTTTGCAATTGTTTTTTAATTTTTGAATATACTGTAGGGGTCTGGTCAACCTGTGTACCAATTTGTAGTAGACTGACCGTCGGGATAGTGATTTTAATAGTGAAGAAAAGGTTGGTTGGCCAAACCACCACAATTATAAATAAAATAACTCAAAGCACAATGTAACGAATATAACAACATTGTATTAAGTAAAGTTACAGAACTGGATTATTCACAAAAATTCAAGGTGTCATGAAAATTTAGATATTAAAGATATTGTCTGAATATTCATGTTAGGAGAGTCCCTGAAAAAGGAAATAATATGTTTGTACTGAATATTAGTGAATATAATAATACTTCTATTGAAATGTTCTTATAGTGTAGAGAGAAACATTTTTATATATGTTTAATTGCTGAATGCAATTAGTAGTTTGTGTGTGTTGGAAGAGACGAACGGCTCTCCGTCTAAAAGCTCCGAAAACATATTCCAACGGGTTATACACGTGTCGAAATTAGTTTATATATTTCTTGATAAACGCTGGAAAAAAAGAAAACTTCACGTGCAGTCCTTACGAAGGTGTGTGTGGGTATATGCGTATGAACATGTGTGCATGACGATCTATGTAGCTATGTACGTTCATGTAGAAGTGGTTCTACAATACTGCTACTGGATCTTGATAAACAACTAGGAACACGTATATATAAAAATATAATTTTATATTTTTATTCTTTATCAGTAACTCTTCTGCGGAGTAGGAGGGCAGCTGGATAGGGATCATGCACATGAATGGGCCCATCGAGAGTCATTAGCCAATCTCTATTCCTTCAACCAAAATTCTAGATTTTATATAGTCAATAGCAGTATAACCTGGCATTGCTCGGGTGCAATGAAAGCTTTAAAACTAACCCATGGTCCTGGAGATTAGACTCTTTGGACGTTGGCACAAAAGACTAAAAAGCAATAGTTGTTTCCAGTTAAAGCGAAACCGTAGACTGAAAGAAAAATGAATGGATGTAAGTCAAACTTTGATTTCTTGGTATCGATATCAAATAAGCTTTTTTTTTGCTGTAAACTGAATTTTGAAGGCTAAATAAGTCCTCTGAGTACATGGTATCATGGCTGAGACTAAGAACTACAATTATACCAACTTAGAGCCGAACCCGAAGCAAAAACTAAAATAAAAGAGCTGAAAAATAATACAGACATGCAGGCAGATGAACAGACACACACACAAACATCTTGCTTTTGTATATATATATATACATATATATATATATATATATATAATCGATTTTCTGCACTATTGTAAGAACTGCAACCTTGAAACTTCTGAATATCGTTTCTTATGTCTTTGTCTATGAGTGTATCAAATTTGATTAAAATCAGACCACTTCTTCTATAACCTGATTTTTTCAATTATCGATTTTCGATATTTATCGGGGATACCTCGACACAAAACCTAGCTAAGAACACTCACAGACGCTTATAGTACAACTGTAAATTTTCAAGAAAATCGGTTCAGCCGTTTCGGAGTCTATAGGTAACGGACACACACACACACAAACATACACAGACAAAGTTCCATTTATTATATAAGTTTAGATTAGATAAAACCTCTACGAATTTTTGCTTTTACAGGTTGTCACTTTGTTGACGTCATCCACAGCCAGATGTATCTGTCAATCACCTTTATCTCTGGTTGACTTTTATCTATGGCTGGATGTATTTGTCAACCGAATCCTGCTAACATCATCCGTGGCCGGATATATCTGTCAACAACCCTTGACCTTTGTTGACCTTGTAGAATCACTTCTACATGCATGTACATACTTATATACATATCGCCATGTACGCACGTGCACACACATACACGCACATACTCTTACATTAGTACCGCACATGAAACCTCTTTTTCCCGCGCTTCATTCAGAAATATATAAGCTGATTTTCACACGTGTATAGACCAGTTGGAATCTGTTATTCGGAGCTAACAGTCCGAATGCCGTTAGTTCCTTTCCAACTCACATACTGCGTTAATTGCGTTTAGCAATTAGTTACACCAAAAATATTTCTCTCTCTCTCTCTCTCTCTCTCTTACAAGCGTACTTCACTACATATATAGTTATATTCAACTACTGATTAGTACGAAAATCATATTTCCTTTTTTTCAGGAACTCTTCCAGTATGAACTGTTTGGGCGCTCTCCACTTTTCCACGGAAATGGACTATTCGAATCACTATATAAAATAGTAGTGATTATACCTTGAGGAAGGAAGTCGAGTGAGCGAGTCAGTCGGGTATTTCCGGTATTGTACCGGAAGTGTTCTAATTGTCAATCTATCACGTCTCTACGACTATACTGTATACTAATTACCTTGTTCTGTATTCTACTAATCCTCATCTCTTGTAAATACTTCTCTTTCCTGTCAATACACCTACTTTTATACTATTACGTTGTATTGTATTATTTCACATAATTCTGTTACCCGACGTAACATGAACATTGATATATTTTCTTCAACATCCAAGATAGAACTTTCTCCACTAAATCTTGCATGCACAAAATAATCAATCCTGTAACTATGTTTAATACATTATTATTCTTGTTATTTTGTTCTCTGGGTTATTTTTATTATTCATGTGGTGGATTGGACAACCAGTCTACTTTATAATGGTGACTCCACTTTCAAATTACTACCATGTCGTCTAGTCCACAACAACCTTACCCACGGCTGGATGAACCTGTCAATTACTTCGGCTATTCAAGGTAATCTATTACACAAAGATATAATTTCATATTTATTTCTTTATATTTTATGTTTAATAATAAATCTGTAAAAAAAAAGTAAATATTTTTTTTGTATAATCTTGTAAAAAAATCTTGCCGAGAGAGTGAATGTAGTTAAAAAAATAATAATGTCAATATTCTGTTCTTTTGAAACATCTTTTGAAACACTGTTTCTTTTTTGTGAGCCCGAAGGTTCATGTTTGTCATTTCTTTTTTGTTATGATGCCCTTCTACAAAGAATGGACTCTTCCTCTTATTACATATAATTACCGGCATGACTTCGGGTAGGCAGTTAAGTACGCAGTTAAAGCCAGTTACTAGTCAGGCAATAAGCAGCGTAACTTTACCGTTCAGACATACTTATTTCTATTTACTTAATTATAAACATTTACTTTGTACATATGTTCTTGTTATACTAATACACTGTTTTGAACTTGCTTTCTGTTTTCCATGTCTTACTTCCGGCCAAACCGGTCATAACAACTTGGCGACGAAGATTTCGCCACAATAACCCCGCAACACTTTTTGAACTTCCAGCCAAAAAACACTCAATAATGTTATTCTCAATTACTCTGATTTTAATATCACCCAATGAGGCTTTTAGTATAATGTTTAAAGAATGTCTCAAGACAGTGTTGCTGCTACAATTAAAATAATCAATGTAATGAATTTGTCATATCTTTTATCTTGTATTTGTACACTTGGTTAAGGGTATTTTGCATTTTTACCTTTATAAATCCTTGGTCATTACTGTAGGAACCAAAACAACAATAAAAAGCAAAATAAAGAATAATCATTTCAGTAAAGGGCAGATAATTCAACTTAGAAAAGGCTGAAAAAGTGCAATTGTGATGGTAGTGTTATTCTCCTACCAGTTTTACCTGGGGAAAGAGATATTGACAGAGTCAAATGAAGAGATGCCAAAGTTCTTGTTTATGCAGCATAAAGAATAACATGCCAAATTTAAAATGAGAAATTTGGAAGAATTTGGAATTGATGGGCAACTGTATCAATGGCTAATCAGCCAGGGGCCATCAGGGAAGACGCAGCAGAGATAGATTTAGGAAAATCTAAGAAAAAATTGTTTCAGAATTGTGATCAGCACTGCAATCCCCACCTCCCCTAATGGTGACCCACATGTACACTTGGTCAAGCAGCCATCTTTGTTATCAGTTCCCTATGTTTTATCCATACAGATGATAAAACTATATGCTCATGTCTTAATGTTAAATCTGATAGCTACAATGAGGTCAAATGGACAGCTAATCTTGTAAATGATTTTTAATTTGTTGGTAACTGTAGGAAGAAAGTGTCGATACCGACACATGTGGTCGAACACTGATCTCCAGGCAACAAACGTAACCGTAGAATAAATTGTGCTACTGGGATCATGGGATCATAAATATTTAGTATATGAAGCACTCAGACAGAAGGCTGAGCGTGTTTTGTGTTGTGCATCAGCACGAACACTTGCCTTGTTGGACTTCACCGAAAGGTAGAGTCTCGTTTGGGGAATATTAGACAATTAATTTTTGCCCGGACTTTAGGGCTCGGGTACCTCACATTAAAAAGGCCTTGTGCCACATTCCGCCTTGGTGGGGAGGTAGATAAATATGGTTCTGTGTTGTGCAGAATTTTCATTGTCGGACTCTCTGCCTTCAAGCAGAGAGGAAAAATCAACAATAAATTTTTGCCTAAGCTAAAGAGCTCGAATTTGAATGACTTTGTGTCGCATTCGCCTTGGACATACACCCTAGTGGGGAGGTTGTAGATATTGTTTTGTGTTGTGCATCATTGAAGAGATTGTTTTTTGAGTGAATGACTCAAGAGAATTATTCCAAGACCATTATTGTGTATTATTCGAAAGATTCGTTTGGTATGTCGACTTTACGCTAAGATACCGAAATATCATTCCGGTGTTGTGCGTCATTAAAGAGATTGTTTCTGAGTGTATTACTCGGGAAGATTATTCCAAGAGCGTTATTGTGTATTATTCAAAGGATTCGTTTAGTACGTTGACTTTACATGAAAATACCGAGGTATTAGAACTTGCTAATGGCGACTTACCAAAAGTTCCCTTCAGAATAATGCTACGAAAAATAACGTTATAAAAGTAACTGAGGCAAAGAATGGCTTGCTAATTTTAATATCTCCAAAATTAAACTGATCATTTTTTACTTGTCTTCAAGCACCTTTTTTGCGTTCCATCAGTATGGCCGATGCTAACCACCTAGAGAGTGGTGCCATCATAGCTTAATATTTTGCACTTATATGAATTGGAACAATTATATCGAGTCAACTGCTAACTCTTCTGTTAAGATAGTTGGTTCTTTGTGTCATACTAGACAATTTTTCTTGCCTGAATCTGTCTTATAGCTTTATAAGTCTACCAATCACTGACACAACCTTCGTACCAGCAAAAAAAAAAAAAAAAAAAAAAAAAACAATAAAAAAAAACTGTCAAACAGTGGCTCCTTCTGCTGGCTGTTTCTTCTCTAAAACAACAATAATGTGCTCTCTGTGAAATGATCTTTCTGGCGTTAAAAATCCCCTTCTCTTGTATAAAGCACAACTTTTTGCTGTTTGAGTCAGAAGCGGATAAATTTAAAGCTCTTAGTGACGCTTGAGTGGGATTTGTGTGGCATTCCACCCTAGTGTTGTTAATTTCTGAAAAGAATTTCAAAAGTTCGTTTTGCATAAATATAGTGAGTTGTTTGGAGAGGGTGAAGGAAAGGGCAAAGGAGAGTGAACAATGTCTGGTGGATTTCAATGGGTAGGGATTGGTATGCTGTCAGCTACTGTGAGGCAAAAAGGGGGTGTAGGGAGGTCAGAGTTCGAGGAAGTTGGTAAAAATAAGTATGAGTAGCCATCTTTGCTTTTAATTTCGGACTTACTTATTTCTATATAACTTATTATTAACACTTCCTTTGAATATCTTGTTTCTTGTTATACTCATGGCCCTATCTGACTACCGGGCACACCGGGCACACCGGGCACGAGTTCGGGCCGATCTGTGCAATCATAGTGAAAATCCGGGCAAGGCAAAATGTCTTCGTCAGAAAACAAATGAAACAATTCACAAAGAAAGAAAAAAAGGAAAAAAGAAAAAAGAAAGAAAGAAAAACAAAGAAAACATCCGAATGAACGCAGTAAAAATCTGTTTGTTTATTTATTCATTTTGGGAGAAAAGACTGGTTATACTCAGAAAGTCCGAACCCGATTTCCTGCTTTCGTTAACGTTCTGTGCCTAATCTCTATTGGAATAGCCGAAAAAATGCACAAAAATCAAAGTTTCTGGAAACGGATGCCACTGATGACGTCATCATATTGTCAACTAATAAATCCGGGCAATTTTCTCTGTGCCCGGTGATTTTTTAGCATCAGCTACGGCCCTGGTTATATTAATACACTGTTTTGAACCTACCTTCTTGTTCTGTGTCTTACTTCCGGCACAAACCAGTCACTACACTTTGTGGTGAAGTTTCGCCACAACTGCACAACAAATTGACAATGAAGATCCACAACACTTGTTTACATTGTTTGGATCTTTGTACTCATCTTTATTGCTATGTTTACGATATTTTGGACATTGGCCTTTTTCAGGTGCTAGGAATTTTGAACTGAACCCTTTATTTCAATCACTTGGGTATATTATTCTCATTCCATGATGCAATGCCACTTCTGGATGCCATGTACTTATCCCCCTTTAACTCAACTCTCTAAGTTATTTGTTCACAACTCTTTTATTCAAGTCACTAGAACTAATTAATTCTTTTATTCACTGGGTCATGTGTCCTTGAGGACATCAGTATATGAATGTTTAGGATTTATAAACATACTGTCTTAGTAACTATTTTTTTTTACCAGAGCTCATATTTTTTTATGAGTTTTCTGTTGTCTCCGGTGTAAATTTGTTGTTATTTCAGAAGAGCATTTTGCTTTTAACATGGGTTTGGAACCAACTGTAGGGAAATTATAACTTTGAGTAAATAATTATAAAACCCCGAACACTTATATATACAAAAATACTCATAAAAATAAGAAACAGCAAGACATGCAAACAACAAAATGAGTATTTTTTTATTATCTGGTTGTATTATGGTGTTGGGCACATGAGAGACAATAAAATTATCATTTTGGAGTCAAGTGTTGATCAAATATAAATTTGAAAGCGACAGAATGATAAGATAATGAATAAGAAAAATCTTTCTCATTTTTTATTATTATAGATGTGTGTAATGCACATACCGCCACTAATTCACTCAAAAAACAACATTGCATGGCGTTAAAAAATCTCAAACTTCAAAT
Organism: Ascarosepion bandense; assembly: GCA_037127315.1. Lineage (NCBI taxonomy): Eukaryota > Metazoa > Mollusca > Cephalopoda > Sepiida > Sepiidae > Ascarosepion > Ascarosepion bandense. The sequence goes on along the minus strand of JBBBDQ010001063.1, from coordinate 3,968,407 downwards.
AAAAACACACTTTATTATCAAAATATTAATGTTATTATAAAGAGGAAAAACCAAGGTATTTTTTAATTATTTAAAAAACAATTTTTTAATCCTTTCTAACATGTTCAAAATTTTGGTTAAAAATTTTTTTTTGCATCAATGGTGCACAAAAGGGTAAATTTTCGTTTTAAATCCCGTCGCTTTTCCCCTTCAAATTTATCCAAAATATCATTATCTCTGTGCAAATGTATATGCTGAATTCAAATCAAGTGTTAGTTATTGAAGAAACTTACCATAAAAAAAAACGAACTATATCTCGAACTTTTTCTCTCCCGTAATTCTTACGAAGTCATGTAATTAACTGCAGATTTTTTTTTTTTGGCAGATTTTTGCTCGATTTTTCTTCATTTACTGATTCTTTCGGCGATGTACTTTCGGGAAATAAAGTAATGCGCTATTGTATTTCTACGCTTATTGCTCTCACAACAGGAAGTACATCGCCGGAAGTAAAGGACGAAATTCGACCAAAATTGCTACCTACGTAGAACGTCATTCTGCAGTTAATCACATGACTTCGTGAGAGTTACGGGAGAGAAAAAGTGCGACATATAGTTCGTTTTTTATGGACTTTCAAAGCAAAAAAGGTAAGTATCTTCAATAACTAATTGTTGATTTGAGTTCAGCATGTACATTTGCACAGAAATAATGCTATTGTGGATAAATTTGAAGTGTGTGTGTAGAGGGGGGGGGGGTAAGCCGTCGGTACCTAAAACGAAAATTTACCCACAAAAGATTACTATGGATATTTCAGTGCTGTTTTTTTTTTCCAGTGAAAAAATTAATTTGGAAGTTCTTAAAAAAATCAAATAATTTTAATTTAACTTTCAGGATTTATTCACAGATGAATGAAATTATTTTTAAAATTAATAATTTTAGAAAATTTTGGTAAAAATATTTGTATTTTTTATTTTAGATCTGCTACCACACTTCAAATTAATTTTGTTTGTTTTATTAGTTAAATCCAGGACTCCTTGGGAAATATTATAAATCATCTATTTTTTATTTTTTTCAAACAGAAGTGGTTTTTCTGAAAATCTGCAAATTGCCATTGTTGCTCTTTCTTTGTTTGATGTCAGTATGTGAGGAAGAAAAAGAAATAAAGAAAAAGAAATAAAGAAAAAGAAATAAGGAAAAAGAAATAAAGAAAAACAAATAAAGACAAAGAAATAATAAAAAAGGAATAAAGAAAAAGAAATAAGGAAAAAGAAATAAGGAAAAAGAAATAAAGAAAAAGAAATAAGGAAAAAGAAATAAAGAAAATGAAATAAAGAAAAAGAAATAAGGAAAAAGAAATAAGGAAAAAGAAAGAAAGAAAAAGAAATAAGGAAAAAGAAATAAAGAAAAAGAAATAAAGAAAAAGAAATAAGGAAAAAGAAATAAGGAAAAAGAAATAAAGAAAATGAAATAAGGAAAAAGAAATAAAGAAAAAGAAATAAAGAAAAAGAAATAGAGAAAAAGAAATAAGGAAAAAGAAATAAAGAAAAAGAAATAAAGAAAAGAAAAAAGGAAAAAGAAATAAAGAAAAAGAAATAAGGAAAAAGAAATAAAGAAAAAGAAATAAAGAAAAAGAAATAAGGAAAAAGAAATAAAGAAAAAGAAATAAGGAAAAAGAAATAAAGAAAAAGAAATAAAGAAAAAGAAATAAGGAAAAAGAAATAAGGAAAAAGAAATAAAGAAAAAGAAATAAAGAAAAAGAAATAAGGAAAAAGAAATAAGGAAAAAGAAATAAGGAAAAAGAAATAAAGAAAAAGAAATAAGGAAAAAGAAATAAAAAAAAGAAATAAGGAAAAAGAAATAAGGAAAAAGAAATAAAGAAAAAGAAATAAAGAAAAAGAAATAAAGAAAAAGAAATAAGGAAAAAGAATTAAAGAAAAAGAAATAAAGAAAAAGAAAAAAGAAAAAGAAATAAGGAAAAAAAATAAAGAAAAAGAAATAAGGAAAAAGAAATAAAGAAAAAGAAAGAAGGAAAAAGAAATAAAGAAAAAGAAATAAGGAAAAAGAAATAAAGAAAAAGAAATAAAGGAAAAAGAAATAAGGAAAAAGAAATAAAGGAAAAAGAAATAAAGAAAAAGAAATAAGGAAAAAGAAATAAGGCAAAAGAAATAAAGAAAAAGAAATAAAGAAAAAGAAATAAGGAAAAAGAAATGAAGAAAAAGAAATAAAGAAAAAGAAATAAGGAAAAAGAAATAAAGAAAAAGAAATAAAGAAAAAGAAATAAGGAAAAAGAAATAAAGAAAAAGAAATAAAGAAACAGACATAAGGAAAAAGAAATAAGGAAAAAGAAATAAAGAAAAAGAAATAAAGAAAAAGAAATAAGGAAAAAGAAATAAAGAAAAAGAAATAAAGAAAAAGAAATAAAGAAAAAGAAATAAAGAAAAAGAAATGAAGAAATTGAAATAAAGAAAAAGAAATAAAGAAAACGAAATAAAGAAAAAGAAATAAGGAAAAAGAAATAAGGAAAAAGAAATAAAGAAAAAGAAATAAGGAAAAAGAAAGAAAGAAAAATAAATAAAGAAAAAGAAATAAAGAAAAAGAAACAAAGAAAAAGAAATAAGGAAAAAGAAATAAAGAAAAAGAAATAAAGAAAAAGAAATAAGGAAAAAGAAATAAAGAAAAAGAAATAAGGAAAAAGAAATAAAGAAAAAGAAATAAGGAAAAAGAAATAAAGAAAAAGAAATAAAGAAAAAGAAATAAGGAAAAAGAAATAAAGACAAAGAAATAAATAAAAAGAAATAAGGAAAAAGAAATAAAGAAAAAGAAATAAGGAAAAAGAAATAAAGAAAAAGAAATAAATAAAAAGAAATAAGGAAAAAGAAATAAAGACAAAGAAATAAAGAAAAAGAAATAAGGAAAAAGAAATAAAGAAAAAGAAATAAGGAAAAAGAAATAAAGCAAAAGAAATAAAGAAAAAGAAATAAAGAAAAAGAAATAAAGAAAAAGAAATAAAGAAAAAGAAATAAGGAAAAAGAAATAAAGAAAATGAAATAAAGAAAACTAAATAAAGAAAAACAAATAAGGAAAAAGAAATAAAGAAATAGAAATAAGGAAAAAGAAATCAGGAAAAAGAAATAAAGAAAAAGAAATAAGGAAAAAGAAATAAGGAAAAAGAAATAAGGAAAAAGAAATAAAGAAAATGAAATAAAGAAAACTAAATAAAGAAAAAGAAATAAGGAAAAATAAATAAAGACATAGAAATAAGGAAAAAGAAATAAGGAAAAAGAATTAAAGAAAGAGAAATAAAGAAAAAGAAATAAAGAAAAAGAAATAAGGAAAAAGAAATAAAGAAAAAGAAATAAAGAAAAAGAAATAAGGAAAAAGATATAAAGAAAAAGAAATAAAGAAAAAGAAATAAAGAAAAAGAAATAAGGAAAAAGAAATAAAGAAAAAGAAATAAAGAAAAAGAAATAAAGAAAAAGAAATAAGGAAAAAGAAATAAGGAAAAAGAAATAAAGAAAAAGAAATGAAGAAAAAGAAATAAGGAAAAAGAAATAAAGAAAAACAAATAAAGACAAAGAAATAATAAAAAAGGAATAAAGAAAAAGAAATAAGGAAAAAGAAATAAAGGAAAAAAGTAAGGAAAAAGAAATAAGGAAAAAGAAATAAAGAAAAATAAATAAGGAAAAAGAAATAAAGAAAAAGAAATAAGGAAAAAGAAATATGGAAAAAGAAATGAGGAAAAAGAAATAAGGAAAAAGAAATAAAGAAAAAGAAATAAGGAAAAAGAAATAAAGAAAAAGAAATAAGGAAAAAGAAATAAAGAAAAAGAAATAAAGAAAAAGAAATAAGGAAAAAGAAATAAGGAAAAAGAAATAAAGAAAATGAAATAAGGAAAAAGAAATAAAGAAAAAGAAATAAGGAAAAAGAAATAAAGAAAAAGAAATAAGGAAAAAGAAATAAAGAAAAAGAAATAAAGAAAAAGAAACAAGGAAAAAGAAATAAAGAAAAAGAAATAAGGAAAAAGAAATAAAGAAAAAGAAATAAGGAAAAAGAAATAAAGAAAAAGAAATAAGGAAAAAGAAATAAGGAAAAAGAAATAAAGAAAAAGAAATAAAGAAAAAGAAATAAGGAAAAAGAAATAAAAAAAAAGAAATAAGGAAAAAGAAATAAGGAAAAAAATAAAGAAAAAGAAATAAAGAAAAAGAAATAAAGAAAAAGAAATAAGGAAAAAGAATTAAAGAAAAAGAAAGAAAGAAAAAGAAAAAAGAAAAAGAAATAAGGAAAAAGAAATAAAGAAAAAGAAAGAAGGAAAAAGCAATAAAGAAAAAGAAATAAGGAAAAAGAAAGAAAGAAAAAGAAATAAGGAAAAAGAAATAAGGAAAAAGAAATAAGGAAAAAGAAATAAAGAAAAAGAAATAAGGAAAAAGAAATAAAGAAAAAGAAATAAGGAAAAAGAAATAAGGAAAAAGAAATAAAGAAAAAGAAATAAAGAAAAAGAAATAAGGAAAAAGAAATAAGGAAAAAGAAATAAAGAAAAAGAAATAAAGAAAAAGAAATAAAGGAAAAGAAATAAGGAAAAAGAAATAAAGAAAAAGAAATTAGGAAAAAGAAATAAAGAAAAAGACATAAAGAAAAAGAAAAAAAGAAATAAGGAAAAAGAAACAAGGAAAAAGAAATACAGAAAAAGAAATAAAGAAAAAGAAATAAAGAAAAAGAAATAAGGAAAAAGAAATAAAGAAAAAGAAATAAAGAAAAAGAAATAAGGAAAAAGAAATAAAGAAAAATAAATAAAGAAAAAGAAATAAAGAAAAAGAAATAAGGAAAAAGAAATAAAGAAACAGAAATAAGGAAAAAGAAATAAAGAAAAAGAAATAAAGAAAAAGAAATAAAGAAAAAGAAATAAAGAAAAAGAAATAAGGAAAAAGAAATAAAGACAAAGAAATAAAGAAAAAGAAATAAGGAAAAAGAAATAAAGAAAAAGAAATAAGGAAAAAGAAATAAAGAGAAAGAAATAAAGAAAAAGAAATAAGGAAAAAGAAATAAAGACAAAGAAATAAAGAAAAAGAAATAAGGAAAAAGAAATAAAGAAAAAGAAATAAGGAAAAAGAAATAAAGCAAAAGAAATAAAGAAAAACAAATTAAGAAAAAGAAATAAAGAAAAAGAAATAAAGAAAAAGAAATAAAGAAAAAGAAATAAAGAAAAAGAAATAACGAAAAAGAAATAAAGAAAATGAAATAAAGAAAACTAAATAAAGAAAACAAATAAGGAAAAAGAAATAAAGAAATAGAAATAAGAAAAAGAAATCAGGAAAAGAAATAAAGAAAAGAAACAAGGAAAGAGAGAAATAAAGGAAAAAGAAATAAAGAAAAAAATAAAGAAAAAGAAATAAGAGAGAAAAAGAAATAAAGACGAAAGAAATAAAGAAAAAGAAATAAGGAAAAAGAAATAAAGAAAAATAAATGAAGAAAAAGAAACAAAGATAAAGAAATAAAGAAAAAAATAAAGAAAAAGAAATAAGGAAAAAGAAAGAAAGAAATAAATAAAGAAAAAGAAATAAAGAAAACAAGAAAAAGAAACAAGAAAAAGAAATAAAGAAAAAGAAATAAAGAAAAAGAAATAAAGAAAAAAGAAATAAGGAAAAAGAAATAAAGAAAAAGAAATAAGGAAAAAGAAATAAAGAAAAAAGAAAAAAGAAATAAAGAAAAAGAAATAAAGAAAAAGAAACAAGGAAAAAGAAATAAAGACAAGAAATAAAGAAAAAGAAATAAGGAAAAAGAAATAAAGAAAAAGAAATAAGGAAAAAGAAATAAGAAAGAAATAAAGAAATAGAAATAAGGAAAAAGAAATCAGGAAAAAGAAATAAAGAAAAAAGAAACAAGAAAAAGAAACAAGGAAAGAAACGAAAGAAAAAGAAATAAAGAAAAAAGAAATAAGGAAAAAAGAAAAGAAATAAAAAGACAAAGAAATAAAGAAAAAGAAATAAGGAAAAAGAAATAAAGAAAAAGAAATAAAACAAAAGAAATAAAGGAAAAGAAATAAAGAAAAATAAATGAAAGAAAAAAAGAAACCAAGATAAAGAAATAAAGAAAAAAATAAAGAAAAAGAAATAAGGAAAAAGAAAGAAAAATAAATAAAGAAAAAGAAATAAAGAAAAAGAAACAAGAAAAAGAAATAGGAAAAAGAAATAAAGAAAAAGAAATAAACAAAAAGAAATAAACAAAAAGAAATAAGGAAAAAGAAATAAAGAAAAAGAAATAAGGAAAAAAGAAATAAAGAAAAAGAAATAAGGAAAAAGAAATAAAGAAAAAGAAATAGGAAAGAAATAAAGACAAAGAAATAAAAGAAAAAGAAATAAGGAAAAGAAATAAAGAAAAAGAAATAAGGAAAAAGAAATAAAGAAAAAAGAAATAAATAAAAAGAAATAAGGAAAAATAAATAAAGACATAGAAATAAGGAAAAAGAAATAAGAAAAAGAATTAAAAAGAAAGAAATAAAGAAAAAGAAATAAAGAAAAAGAAATAAGGAGAAAAACAAATAAAGAAAAAGAAATAAAGAAAAAGAAATAAAGAAAAAGAAAGAAAGAAAAGAAAAAGAAAAAGAAATAAGGAAAAAGAAATAAAGAAAAAGAAAGAAAGAAATAAAGAAAAGAAAGAAAAAGAAAGAAAGAAAAAGAAATAAAGAAATAAGGAAAGAAATAAAGGAAAAAGAAATAAAGAAAAAGAAATAAGGAAAAAGAAATAAAGAAAAAGAAATCGAGAAAAAGAAATAAGGAAAGAAATAAAGAAAAAGAAATAAAGAAAAAGAAATAAGAAAAAGAAATTAGGAAAAGAAATAAAGAAAAAGAAATAAAGAAAAAATGAAAAGAAATAAGGAAAAAGAAATAAAGAAAAAGAAATCGAGAAAAAGAAATAAAGAAAAAGACATAAAGAAAAAGAAAAAAAGAAATAAGGAAAAAGAAACAAGGAAAGAAATGCAGAAAAGAAATAAAGAAAAAGAAATAAAGAAAAAGAAATAGAAAGAAATAAAGAAAAAGAAATAAAGAAAAAGAAATAAGAAAAAGAAATAAAGAAAAAGAAATAAAGAAAAAGAAATAAAGAAAAAGAAAAAGAAATAAAGAAACAGAAATAAGGAAAGAAATAAAAAGAAAGAAATAAAGGAAAGAAATAAAGAAAGAAATAAAGAAAAAAGAGAGAAAGGAAGAAAGATAAAGACAAAGAAATAAAGAAAAAGAAATAAGGAAAAAAGGAAATAAAGAAAGAAATAAAGGAAAGAAATAAAGCAAGAAATAAAGAAAAAGAAATAAAGAAAAAGAAATAAAGAAAAAGAAATAAAGAAAAGAAATAAAGAAAAAGAAATAAAGAAAAAGAAATAACGAAAAAGAAATAAAAATGAAATAAAGAAATCTAAATAAAGAAAAACAAAACAAGGAAAAAGAAATAAAGAAATAGAAATAAGAAAAAGAAATCGAGAAACAAGAAAAGAAATAAGGAAAAAGAAATAAGAAAAAGAAATAAAGAAAAAGAAATAAAGAAAAAGAAATAAGGAAAAAGAAATAAAGACGAAAGAAATAAAGAAAAAGAAATAAAGAAAGAAATAAAGAAACAAAAGAAAAAGAAATAAGGAAAGAAATAAAGAAAAAGAAATAAAGAAAAAGAAATAAAGAAAAAGAAATAAAGAAATAAAGAAAAAGAAATAAGGAGAAAGAAATAAAGAAAAAGAAATAAGGAAAAGAAATAAAGAAAAAGAAATAAAGAAAAAGAAACAAGGAAAGAAATAAAGACAAGAAATAAGAAAAGAAATAGGAAAAAGAAATAAAGAAAAAGAAATAAGGAAAAATAAAGGAAAGAAACAAAAGAAATAGAAATAAGGAAAGAAATCAGGAAAGAAATAAAGAAAAAGAAATAAAGGAAAGAAATAAAGAAAAAGAAATAAAGAAAAAGAAATAAAGAAAAAGAAATAAGGAAAAAGAAATAAAGACAAAAGAAATAAAGAAAGAAATAGGAAAAAGAAATAAAGAAAAAAGAAATAAAGAAAAAGAAATAAAGGAAAAGAAATAAAGAAAAATAAATGAAAGAGAAAGAAACAGATAAAATAAAGAAAAAATAAAGAAAAAGAAATAAAGGAAAGAAAGAAAATAAATAAAGAAAAAGAAATAAGAAAAAAAAAAACAAGAAAGAAATAAAGAAATAAAGAAAGAAATAAAGAAAGAAATAAAGAAAAATAAAGGAAAGAAATAAAGAAAGAAATAAAGAAATAAAGAAAAAGAAATAAAGGAAAGAAAGATATAAAGAAAAAAAGAAATAAAGAAAAAGAAAGCAAGAAAAAGAAATAAAGAAAAAAAGAAACAAAAGAAAAAGAAAAAGAAATAACGAAAAAGAAATAAATAAAAAGAAATAAGGAAAAATAAATAAAGACATGAAAACAGGAAAAAGAAATAAGGAAAAAGAAAGAGAAATAAAGAAAAAAGAAATAAAGAAAGAAACAAGAAAAACAAGCAAGAAAAAGAAATAAAGAAAAAGAAATAAAGAAAAAGAAAGAAAGAAAAGAAAAAGAAAAGAAATAAGGAAAAAGAAATAAAGAAAAAGAAAGAAAGGAAAGAAATGAAAGAAAGGAAAGAAAGAAAGAAATAAAGAAATAAAGAAAAAGAAATAAAGAAAAAGAAATAAAAATAAAGAAAAAGAAATAAAAAAAAAGAAATAAAGAAAAAGAAACAAGAAAAAGAAATCGAGAGAAAAAGAAATAAAGAAAGAAATCGAGAAATAAAGAAAAAGAAATAAAGAAAAAGAAATAAAGGAAAGAAATAAGGAAAAAGAAATAAAGAAAAAGAAAGGAAAGAAATAAAAAGACATAAAGAAAAAGAAAAGAAATAAGGAAAAAGAAACAAGGAAAAGAAATACAGAAAAAGAAATAAAAGAAAAAGAAATAAAGAAAAAGAAATAAGGAAAAAGAAATAAAGAAAAAGAAATAAAGAAAAAGAATAAAGAAAAAGAAATAAAGAAAAGAAATAAAGAAAGAAATAAAGAAAAAGAAATAAAGGAAAAGAAATAAAGAAACAGAAATAAAGAAAAAGAAATAAAGAAAAAGAAATAAAGAAAAAGAAATAAAGAAAAAGAAATAAAGAAAAAAGAAATAAGGAAAGAAATAAAGACAAAGAAATAAAGAAAAAGAAATAAGGAAAAAGAAATAAAGAAAGAAATAAAGGAAAGAAATAAAGAAAGAAATAAATAAAAAGAAATAAGGAAAAAGAAATAAAGACAAGAAATAAAGAAAAAGAAATAAAGGAAAAAGAAATAAAGAAAAAGAAATAAGGAAAAAGAAATAAAGCAAGAAATAAAGAAAAACAAATTAAGAAAAAGAAATAAAGAAAAAGAAATAAAGAAAAAGAAATAAAGAAAGAAATAAAAAGAAATAACGAAAAAGAAATAAAGAAAATGAAATAAAGAAATCTAAATAGAAAGAAACAAATAAGGAAAATAAAGAAATAGAAATAAGGAAAAAGAAATCAGGAAAAAGAAATAAAGAAAAAGAAATAAGGAAAAAGAAATAAAGAAATAAAAAATAAAAGAAAAAGAAATAAGAAAAAGAAATAAAGACAAGAAATAAAGAAAAAGAAATGAAGAAAAGAAACAAAGATAAAGAAATAAAGAAAAAAATAAAGAAAAAGAAATAAGGAAAAAGAAAGAAAGAAAAAATAAATAAAGAAAAAGAAATAAAGAAAAAGAAACAAAGAAAAAGAAATAAGGAAAAAGAAATAAAGAAAAAGAAATAAAGAAAAAGAAATAAAGAAAAAGAAATAAGGAAAAAGAAATAAACAAAAAGAAATAAGGAAAGAAATAAAGAAAAAGAAATAAGTAGAAAGAAATAAAGAAAAAGAAATAAAGAAAAAGAAATAAGGAAAAAGAAATAAAGACAAAGAAATAAAGAAAAAGAACTAAGGAAAAGAAAATAAAGAAAAGAAATAAGGAAAAGAAATAAGGAAAAAGAAATAAAGAAATAGAAATAAGGAAAAGAAATCAGGAAAAAGAAATAAAGAAAAAGAAATAAGGAAAAAGAAATAAGGAAAAAGAAATAAAGAAAAAGAAATAAAGAAAAGAAATAAGGAAAAAGAAATAAAGACAAAGAAATAAAGAAAAAAAATAAGGAAAAAAAGAAATAAAGAAAAAGAAATAAAGAAAAAGAAATAAGGAAAAAGAAATAAAGAAAAATAAATGAAGAAAAAAGAAACAAAGATAAAGAAATAAAGAAAAAAAAATAAAGAAAAGAAGAAAAAGAAAAGAAAGAAAATAAATAAAGAAAAGAAATAAAGAAAAAGAAACAAGAAATGAAATAAGGAAAAAGAAATAAAGAAAAAGAAATAAAGTAGAAAAAGAAATAAAGAAAAAGAAATAAGGAAAAAGAAATAAAGAAAAAGAAATAAGGAAAAAGAAAGAAAGAAAAGAAATAAGGAAAAGAAATAAAGAAAAGAAATAAAAGAAAAAGAAATAAGGAAAAAGAAATAAGACAAAGAAATAAAGAAAAAGAAATAAGGAAAAAGAAATAAAGAAAAAGAAATAAGGAAAAGAAATAAAGAAAAAGAAATAAATAAAAAGAAATAAGGAAAAATAAATAAAGACACATAGAAATAAGGAAAAAGAAATAAGGAAAAAGAATTAAAGAAAGAGAAATAAAGAAAAAGAAATAAAGAAAAAGAAATAAGGAAAAAGAAATAAAGAAAAGAAATAAAGAAAAAGAAATAAAGAAAAAGATATAAAGAAAAAGAAATAAAGAAAAAGAAATAAAGAAAAAGAAATAAGGAAAATAAATAAAGAAAAAGAAATAAAGAAAAAGAAATAAAGAAAAAGAAATAAGGAAAAAGAAATAAGGAAAAAATAAATAAAGAAAGAAATAAAGAGAGTAAAGACATAAGGAAAAAGAAATAAAGAAAAAGAAATAAAGAAAAAGAAGCAAGGGAACAGAAATAAGGAAAAAGAAATAAAGAAATAGAAATAAGGAAAAAGAAATAAAGAAAAGAAATAAGGAAAAAGAAATACCGAAAAAGAAATAAAGAAAAAGAAATAAGGATAAAGAAATAAAGAAAAAGAAAATATGGAAAAAGAAATAAAGAATAAGAATAAGGAAAAGAAATAAGGAAAGAAATAAAGAAAAAGAAATAGAGAAAAAAGAAATAAAGAAAAAAGAAATAAAGAAAAAGAAATAAAGAAAAAGAAATGAGGAAAAAGAAATAAAGAAAAAGAAATAAAGAGAAAGAAATAAAGAAAAAGAAAGGACAAGAAATAAGGAAAAAGAAATAAAGAAAAAGAAAAGAAAGAAAAAGAAATAAAAAAAGAAATAAGGAAACAGAAACAAAGAAAAAGAAATAAAGAGAAAGAAATAAGGAAAAAGAAATAAAGAAAGAAATAAGAAAGAAATAAGGAAAAAGAAATTAGGAAAAAGAAATAAAGAAAAAGAAATAAAGAAAAAGAAATAAAGGAAAAGAAATAAGGAAAAGAAATAAAGAAAAAGAACAGGGAAAGAAATAAAGAAAAAGACATAAAGAAAAAGAAAAAAGAAATAAGGAAAAAGAAACAAGGAAAAAGAAATACAGAAAAGAAATAAAGAAAAAAGAAATAAAGAAAAAGAAATAAGGAAAAGAAATAAAGAAAAAGAAATAAAGAAAAAGAAATAAGGAAAAAGAAATAGTAAAAGAAATAAAGAAAAGAAATAAAGAAAAGAAATAAGAAAAAGAAATAAAGAAACAGAAATAAGGAAAAAGAAATAAAGAAAAAGAAATAAGGAAAAGAAATAAAGAAAAAGAAATAAAGAAAAAGAAATAAGGAAAAAGAAATAAAGACAAAGAAATAAAGAAAAAGAAATAAGGAAAAAAGAAATAAAGAAAAAGAAAGAAAGAAAAAGAAATAAAGAAAAGAAATAAATAAAAGAAATAAGGAAAAAGAAATAAAGACAAAGAAATAAAGAAAAAGAAATAAAAAGAAATAAAGAAAAAGAAATAAGGAAAAAGAAATAAAGCAAAAGAAATAAAGAAAACAAATTAAGAAAAAGAAATAAAGAAAAAGAAATAAAGAAAAGAAATAAAGAAAAAGAAATAAAGAAAAAGAAAAATAACGAAAAAGAAATAAAGAAAATGAAATAAAAAAGAAATCTAAATAAAGAAAAAAACAAATAAGGAAAAAGAAATAAAGAAATAGAAATAAGGAAAAAGAAATCAGGAAAAAGAAAGGAAGGAAAAGAAATAAGGAAAAAGAAATAAGGAAAAAGAAATAAAGAAAAAGAAATAAAGAAAAAGAAATAAGGAAAGAAATAAAGACAAAGAAATAAAGAAAAAGAAATGAAGAAAAAGAAACAAAGATAAAGAAATAAAGAAAAAAATAAAGAAAAAGAAATAAGGAAAAGAAAGAAAGAAAATAAATAAAGAAAAAAGAAATAAAGAAAAAGAAACAAAGAAAAAGAAATAAGGAAAAAGAAATAAAAGAAAAAGAAATAAAGAAAAAGAAATAAAGAAAAAGAAATAAGGAAAAAGAAATAAACAAAAAGAAATAAGGAAAAAGAAATAAAGAAAAAGAAATAAGGAAAAGGAAATAAAGAAAAAGAAATAAAGAAAAAGAAATAAGGAAAAAGAAATAAAGACAAAGAAATAAAGAAAAGAACTAAGGAAAAAGAAATAAAGAAAAAGAAATAAGGAAAAAGAAATAAGGAAAAAGAAATAAAGAAATAGAAATAAGGAAAAAGAAATCAGGAAAAAGAAATAAAGAAAAAGAAATAAGGAAAAAGAAATAAGGAAAAAGAAATAAAGAAAAAGAAATAAAGAAAAAAGAAATAAGGAAAAAGAAATAAAGACAAAAGAAATAAAGAAAAAAAAATAAGGAAAAAGAAATAAAGAAAAAGAAATAAAGAAAAAGAAATAAGGAAAAAGAAATAAAGAAAAATAAATGAAGAAAAAGAAACAAAGATAAAGAAATAAAGAAAAAAATAAAGAAAAATAAGGAAAAAGAAAGAAAGAAAAAATAAATAAAGAAAAAGAAATAAAGAAAAAGAAAAGAAAGAAAATGAAATAATAAAAAAGAAAAGAAAGAAAAAGAAATAAAGAAAAAGAAATAAAGAAAAAGAAATAAGGAAAAAGAAATAAAGAAAAAGAAATAAGAAAAAGAAAGAAAGAAAAAGAAGGACAAGGAAAAAGAAATAAAGAAAAAGAAATAAAGAAAAGAAATAAGGAAAAAGAAATACACAGTAAAATAAAGAAAAAGAAATAAGTGAAAAAGAAATAAAGAAAAAGAAATAAGGAAAAGAAATAAAGAAAAAGAAATAAATAAAAAGAAAGAAAGAAAATAAATAAAGACATAGAAATAAGGAAAAAAAGAAATAAGGAAAGAATTAAAGAAAGAGAAATAAAGAAAAAGAAATAAAGAAAAAGAAAATAAGTGGGGGAAAGAAATAAAGAAAAAGAAATAAAAGAAAAGAAATAAAGAAAAAGATATAAAGAAAAAGAAATAAAGAAAAAGAAATAAAGAAAAAGAAATAAGGAAAAATAAATAAAGAAAAAGAAATAAAGAAAAAGAAATAAAGAAAAAGAAATAGAAAAAAGAAGAAAGAAAAAATAAATAAAGAAAAAGAAATAAAGATAAAGACATAAGGAAAAAGAAATAAAGAAAAAGAAACAAGAAAAGAAGTAAGGAAACAGAAATAAGGGAAAAGAAATAAAGAAATAGAAATATGAAAAAAGAAATAAAGAAAAAGAAATAAGGAAAAAGAAATACCGAAAAAGAAATAAAGAAAGAAATAAGAGATAAAGAAATAAAGAAAAAGAAATATGGAAAAAAAAGAAATAAAGAATAAGAAAAATAAGGAAAAAGAAATAAGGAAAAAGAAATAAAGAAAAAGAAATAGAGAAAAAGAAATAAAGAAAAAGAAATAAAGAAAAAGAAATAAAGAAAAGAAAATGAGGAAAAGAAATAAAGAAAAAGAAATAAAGAGAAAGAAATAAAGAAAAAGAAAGGACAAGAAATAAGGAAAAAGAAATAAAGAAAAAGAAATAAAGAAAAAGAAATAAAAAAAGAAATAAGGAAACAGAAACAAAGAAAAAAGAAATAAAGAGAAAAGAAATAAGGAAAAAGAAATAAGGAAAAAGAAATAAAGAAAAAGAAATAAGGAAAAAGAAAATAAAGAAAAAGAAATAAGCAAAAAGAAACAAAGAAAAAGAAATAAAGAGAAAGAAACAAGGAAAAAGAAATAAGGAAAAAGAAATAAAGAAAAAGAAATAAGGAAAGCAATAAGGAAAAAGGAAGAAAAGAAATAAGGAAAAGAAATAAAAGAAAAAGAAATAAAGAAAAAGAAATAAGGAAAAAGAAATAAAGAAAAAGAAATAAAGAAAAAGATATAAAGAAAAAGAAATAAGGAAAAGAAATAAAGAAAAAGAAATAAAGAAAAAGAAATAAGGAAAAGAAATAAGGAAAAAAATTAATAAAGAAAAAGAAATAAAGAAAAAGAAATAAAGAAAAAAAGAAAAGAAGAAAAAGAAATAAAGAAAAATAAATGAAGAAAAAGAACAAAGATAAAGAACTGAAGAAAAAAAAATAAAGAAAAGAAATAAAGAAAAAAATATAAGGAAAAAGAAATAAAAAAAGAAAAAACAAACAGAAATAAAAAAAGAAAGAAAAAATAAATACAGAAAAATAAAGAAAAAAGATACAAAAGAAAAAAGAAATAAAGAAAAGAAATAAAGAAAAAATAAAGAAAAAGAAAAAGATAAAGAAAAAGAGAGAAATAAGGAAAAAGAAAAAAAGAAATAAAGGAGAAAAAGAAATAAAGAAAAAGAAATAAAGAAAAAAGAAATAAAGGAGAAAAAAGAAATAAAGACAAAGAAATAAAGAAAGAAATAAAGGAAAGAAATAAAGAAAAAAGAAAAAAGAAATAAAGAAAAAGAAACAAGAAAAAAGAAACAAGGAAAGAAATAAAGAAAGAAACAAAAGAAAAAAGAAAAAGAAACAAGGAAAGAAAAAGAAATAAAGCAAGCAAGAAAGCAAGAAAAACAAGAAAGAAATAAAGAAATCGAGAAAGAAATCGAGAGAAAGAAAGAAATCGAGAAAAAAAAAAGAAAGAAAGAAAGAAATAAAGAAAGATAAAGAAAGAAATAAAGAAAGAAATAAGGAAAAAGAAATAGGAAAAAGAAATAAGGAAAAAATAAGAAAAGTAATAAAGAAAAAAAGAAATAAAGAAAAAAGAAATAAAATGAAATGAAAAATAAGGAAAAAGGAAATAAGGAAGAAATAGAAAGAAATAAAAAGAAAAAAGAAATAAAGAAAAAAACAAGAAAAACAAATAAGAAAAACAAATAAAACAAATGAAAAGAAAAGGAAGAAGAAAGAAAAAGAATGAAAAAAGAAAAAAGAAATAAAGAAAAAAATAATGAAAGAAATAAAGAAAAAGAAGAAAAAGAAATAAAGAAAAAGAAATAAAGAAAAAGAAAGGAAAGAAATAAAGAAAAAGAAAGAAAAAGAAATAAAGAAATAAAGAAAAATAAAGCAAGAAATAAGAAAAAGAAATAAAGACATAGAAATAAAGAAAAAAGAAAAAGAAATAAAGAAAGAAAGAAATAAAGAAAAATAAAGAAAGAAATCGAGAAGGAAATAAAGCAAGAAAGAAATAAAGAAAAAAGAAAAAAAAGAAAACTAAGTAAAGAAAAAGAAATAAAGAAATAAAGAAATAAAGAAATAAAGCAAGAAAAAGAAATAAAGAAAAAGAAATAAAGAAACAAGGAGAAAAAAAGAAAAATAAAGAAAATGAAAGAAAACAAAAGAAAAAGAAATAAGAAAAAAGAAATAAAGAAATGAAATAAAGAAATAAAGAAATAAAGAAAAAGAAATAAAGAAAAAGAAATAAAGAAAATGAAAGAAGGAAAGAAATAAAAAGAAATAAAGAAAGAAATAAAGAAAAAGAAATAAAGGAAGGATAAAGAAAGAAATAAAGAAAGAAATAAGAAAGAAATAGGAAAAAATAAAGAAAAAGAAATAAAGAAGAATGGAAGGAAAAAGAAATAAGGAAAAAGAAATAAAGAAAGAAAGAGAAAAAGAAATAAAGAAAAATAAATAAGGAAAAGGAATAAAGGAGTAAAGAAATAAGGAAAAAGAAGGAAACAAGGAAAAAGAAATAAAGAAAAAAGAAATAAAGAAAAAGAAATGAAACAGAAATAAAGAAAAGAAAGAAAGAAAGAAAAAAGAAATAAAGAAAGAAATAAAGAAATACAGAAAAAGAAATAAAGAAAAAGAAATAAAGCAAGAAATAAAGAAAGAAAGCAAGAAAAAATAAAGAATAAAGCAAGAAAAAGAAAAAGAAATAAAGAAAAAGAAATAGAAAGAAATAAAGAAAAAGAAATAAAGAAAAAGAAATAAAGAAAAAAATGAGGAAAAAGAAATAAAGAAAAAGAAATAAAGAGAAAGAAATAAAGAAAAGAAAGGAAAGAAATAAGGAAAAAGAAATAAAGAAATAAAGAAAGAAATAAAGAAAAAGAAAAAAAAAAAAAAAAGAAAAAAGAAATAAAGGAAAGAAATAAAGAAAAAGAAATAAAGGAAAAAGAAATAAAGAAAAAGAAATGAAAGAAAAAGAAACAAGAAAAAGAAATAAAGAAAAAAATAATGAAAATAAATAAGTAAAAAGACATAATGAAAGAAATGAAAGAAAGAAAGAAAGAAAAAGAAATAAAGAAAAAGAAAGAAAAAAGAAATAAAGGAAAGAAATAAAGAAAAAGAATAAAGGAAAGAAATAAAGAAAAAGAATAAATAAAGAAATAAAGGAAAAAGAAATAAGAAAACATAGAAATAAAGAAAAAGAAATAAGGAAAAAGAGAAATAAAGAAAGAAATGGAAAGAAATAAAGAAAAAATAAAGAAAACAAAATAAGGAAAAAATAAAGAAGAAATAAAGAAAGAGTAATAAAGAAAAAGAAATAAAGAAAACTAAATAAAGAAAAAGAAATAAGGAAAAAGAAATAAAGAAATAGAAATAAGGAAAAATGAAATCAGGAAAAAGAAATAAAGAAAAAGAAATAAGGAAAAAGAAATAAGGAAAAAGAAATAAAGAAAATGAAATAAAGAAAACTAAATAAAGAAAAAGAAATAAGGAAAAAGAAATAAAGAAATAGAAATAAGGAAAAAGATATAAGGAAAAAGAAATAAAGAAAAAGAAATAAAGAAAAAGAAATAAAGAAAATGAAAGAAGGAAAAAGAAATAAAAAAAAGAAATAAAGAAAAAGAAATAAAGAAAAAGAAATAAGGAAAAAGGAGTAAAGAAAAAGAAATAAAAAAAAAGAAAAAAAATAAAGAAAAAGAAATAAGGAAAAAAATAAAGAAAAAGAAATAAAGAAAAAGAATGAAGGAAAAAGAAATAAGGAAAAAGAAATAAAGAAAAGAAAGAAAGAAAAAGAAATAAAGAAAAATAAATAAGGGAAAAGGAATAAGGTAAAGAAATAAGGAAAAAGAAATAAGGAAAAAGAAATAAGGAAAAAGAAATAAAGAAAAAGAAATAAAGAAAAAGAAATAAAAAAAGAAATAAGGAAACAGAAACAAAGAAAAAGAAATAAAGAGAAAGAAATAAGGAAAAAGAAATAAGGAAAAAGAAATAAAGAAAAAGAAATAAGGAAAAAGAAATAAAGAAAAAGAAATAAGGAAAAAGAAACAAAGAAAAAGAAATAAAGAAAAAGAAATAAGGAAAAAGAAATAAAGAAAAAGAAATGAAGAAAAAGAAACAAAGAAAAAGAAATAAAGAAAAAAATAATGAAAATAAATAAATAAAAAGAAATAACGAAAAAGAAATAAGGAAAAAAGAAAGAAAGAAAAAGAAATAAAGAAAAAGAAATAAGGAAAAAGAAATAAAGAAAAAGAAATAAGGAAAAAGAAATAAAGAAAAAGAAATAAGGAAAAAGAAATAAAGAAAAAGAAATAAGGAAAAAGAAAAATAAGGAAAAAGAAATAAAGACATAGAAATAAAGAAAAAGAAATAAGGAAAAAGAAATTAAGAAAGAAATAAGGAAAAAGATATAAAGAAAAAGAAATAAAGAAAAAGAAATAAGGAAAAAGAAATAAAGAAGAAGAAATAAAGAAAAAGTAATAAAGAAAAAGAAATAAAGAAAACTAAATAAAGAAAAAGAAATAAGGAAAAAGAAATAAAGAAATAGAAAGAAGGAAAAAGAAATCAGGAAAAAGAAATAAAGAAAAAGAAATAAGGAAAAAGAAATAAGGAAATAGAAATAAGGAAAAAGAAATAAAGAAAATGAAATAAAGAAAACTAAATAAAGAAAAAGAAATAAGGAAAAAGAAATAAAGAAATAGAAATAAGGAAAAAGAAATAAGGAAAAAGAAATAAAGAAAAAGAAATAAAGAAAAAGAAATAAAGAAAATGAAAGAAGGAAAAAGAAATAAAAAAAAGAAATAAAGAAAAAGAAATAAAGAAAAAGAAATAAGGAAAAAGGAGTAAAGAAAAAGAAATAAAGAAAAAGAAATAAGGAAAAAAATAAAGAAAAAGAAATAAAGAAAAAGGATGAAGGAAAAAGAAATAAGGAAAAAGAAATAAAGAAAAGAAAGAAAGAAAAAGAAATAAAGAAAAATAAATAAGGGAAAAGGAATAAGGTAAAGAAATAAGGAAAAAGAAATAAGGAAAAAGAAATAAAGAAAAAGAAATAAAGAAAAAGAAGTAAGGAAACAGAAATAAGGAAAAAGAAATAAAGAAAAAGAAATAAGGACAAAGAAATAGAGAAAAAGAAATAAAGAAAAAGAAATAAGGATAAAGAAAGAAAGAAAGAGAAATAAGGAAAAAGAAATAAAGAATAAGAAATAAGGAAAAAGAAATAAGGAAAAAGAAATAAAGAAAAAGAAATAGAGAAAAAGGAATAAAGAAAAAGAAATAAAGAAAAAGAAATAAAGAAAAAAAATGAGGAAAAAGAAATAAAGAAAAAGAAATAAAGAGAAAGAAATAAAGAAAAAGAATGGAAAAGAAATAAGGAAGAAGAAATAAAGAGAAAGAAATAAAGAAAAAGAATGGAAAAGAAATAAGGAAGAAGAAATAAAGAAAAAGAAATAAAGAAAAAGAAATAAAAAAAAGAAATAAGGAAACAGAAACAAAGAAAAAGAAATAAAGAGAAAGAAATAAGGAAAAAGAAATAAGGAAAAAGAAATAAAGAAAAAGAAATAAGGAAAAAGAAACAAAGAAAAAGAAATAAAGAAAAAGAAATAAGGAAAAAGAAATAAAGAAAAAGAAATAAGGAAAAAGAAATAAAGAAAAAGAAATAAAGAAAAAGAAATAAGGAAAAAGAAATAAAGAAAAAGAAATAACGAAAATGAAATAAAGAAAAAGAAATAAAGAAAAAGAAATAAAGAAAAAGAAATAAGGAAAAAGAAATAAAGACAAAGAAATAAAGAAAAAGAAATAAGGAAAAAGAAATAAAGAAAAAGAAATAAGCAAAAAGAAATAAAGAAACAGAAATAAATAAAAAGAAAAAAGGAAAAAGAAATAAAGACAAACAAATAAAGAAAAAGAAATAAGGAAAAAGAAATAAAGAAAAAGAAATAAGGAAAAAGAAATAAAGCAAAAGAAATAAAGAAAAAGAAATTAAGAAAAAGAAATAAAGAAAAAGAAATAAAGAAAAAGAAATAAAGAAAAAAAATAAAGAAAAAGAAATAAAGAAAAAGAAATAAGGAAAAAGAAATAAAGAAAATGAAATAAAGAAAACTAAATAAAGAAAAACAAATAAGGAAAAAGAAATAAAGAAATAGAAATAAGGAAAAAGAAATCAGGAAAAAGAAATAAAGAAAAAGAAATAAGGAAAAATAAATAAGGAAAAAGAAATAAAGAAAATGAAATAAAGAAAACTAAGTAAAGAAAAAGAAATAAGGAAAAATAAATAAAGACATAGAAATAAGGAAAAAGAAATAAGGAAAAAGAAACAAAGAAAAAGAAATAAAGAAAAAGAAATATGGAAAAAGAAATAAAGAAAAAGCAATAAGGAAAAAGAAATAAAGAAAAAGAAATAAAGAAAAAGAAATAAGGAAAAAGAAATAAAGAAAAAGAAATAACGAAAAAGAAATAAAGAAAAAGAAATAAGGAGAAAGAAATAAAGAAAAAGAAATAAAGAAAAAGAAATAAGGAAAAAGAAATAAAGACAAAGAAATAAAGAAAAAGAAACAAGGAAAAAGAAATAAAGAAAAAGAAATAAGGAAAAAGAAATAAAGAAAAAGAAATAAATAAAAAGAAATAAGGAAAAAGAAATAAAGACAAAGAAATAAAGAAAAAGAAATAAGGAAAAAGAAATAAAGAAAAAGAAATAAGGAAAAAGAAATAAAGCAAAAGAAATAAAGAAAAAGAAATAATGAAAAAGAAATAAAGAAAATGAAATAAAGAAAAAGAATGAATGAAAAAGAAATAAGGAAAAAGAAATAAAGAAAAGAACGAAAGAAAAAGAAATAAAGAAAAATAAATAAAGGAAAAGGAATAAGGTGAAAGGAAAGAAATCGAGAAAAAGAAATAAAGAAAAAGCAAGAAAAAATGAAACAGAAATCGAGAAAAAGAAAGAAAGAAGGAGAAAAAGAGAGTAAAGAAAGAAAATAAAGATAAAGAAATACAGAAAGAAATAAAGAAAAAAAGTAAGATAAAGAAATAAAGAAAGAGAAATAAGGAGAAAAAGAAGAAGATAAATAAGAAAAAGAAATAAAGGAAAAAGAAATAAAGAAAAAGAAATGAAAGATAAAGAAAAGAAATAAAGAAAAAGAAATAAAGAAAAAAAAAGAAATAAAGAAAGAAATAAAAAGAAAGAAATAAAGAAAAAGAAAGGAAAGAAAGGAAAGAAAAGAAACAAAAGAAAAAGAAATAAAAAAGAAATAAAGCAAGAAAGAAATAAAGAAAGAAATAAAGAAAAAGAAAGAAATAAAGAAATAAAGAAAAAGAAATAAAGAAAAAGAAATAAAGAAAGAAAGCAAGAAAACAAGAAAAAGAAATAAAGAAAAAGAAACAAAAGAAATAAAGAAAAAGAAAGCAAGAAATAAAGAAAAAGAAATAAAGAAAAAAGAAAGCAAGAAAGAAATAACGAAAAAGAAATAAAGAAAGAAATAAAGAAAAAGAAATAAAGAAAAAATAAAGAAATAAGACAAAAGAAATAAAGAAAGAAACAAGGAAGCAAGAAAAAGAAAAAGAAATAAAGAAACAGAAATAAATAAAGAAATGAAAGAAAATAAAGACAAACAAACAAAAGAAAGAAAGAAATAGAAAGATAAAGAAAGAAACAAACAAAAGAAATAAAGAAAAAGAAATTAAGAAAGAAATAAAAAGAAAAAAAGAAATAAAGAAAAAGAAATAAAGAAAAAAAATAAAGAAAAATAAAAAAGAAAAAGAAATAAAGGAAAAAGAAATAAAGAAAACCAATCAAAAGAAAACTAAATAAAGAAAAACAAAATACGGGAAAGAAATAAAGAAATCGAGAAAAAGAAATCGAGAAAAAAGAAATAAAGAAAGAAATAAGAAATACATGAAGGAGAAGGAGGGGGGGGGGGGGGGGGGGGGGGGGGGGGGGGGGGGGGGGGGGGGGGGGGGGGGGGGGGGGGGGGGGGAAAGAAATAAAGAAAGAAATCGAGAAAGAAATAAAGAAAAAGAAACAAAAGAAAGAAATAAAGAAAGAAATCGAGAAAAAGAAATAAAGAAAAAGAAATAAAGCAAGAAATAAAGAAAAAGAAAGAAATAAAGGAGAAAGAAAGCAAGAAAACAAAAGAAAAAATAAAGAAAGAAATAAGGAAAAAGAAATAAAGAAAAAGAAATAAAGAAAAAGAAAAGAAACAAAGAAAAAAGAAATAAAGAAATAAAGAAAAAGAAATAAAGCAAGAAATAAAAGAAAAAGAAAGGAGAAAGAAATAAAGAAAAAGAAATAAAGAAAGAAATAAAGAAATAAAGACAGAGAGAAAAAGAAACAAGAAAGAAATAAAGAAAGAAAATAAAGGAAAGAAATAAAGAAAAATAAATAAAGCAGGAAAAAGAAATGAGACAGAGAAATAGGAAAAATGGAAAAAAGAATAAAAAGAAAAAATGGGGAAGAAATAAAACAAAAGAAATAAAGAAAAAAGAAATAATGAAAAAGAAATAAAAAAGAAATAAAGAAAAATAGGCAGGAAAGAAATAAAGAAATAGAAATAAATAAAGCAAGGAAAGAAATAAAGAAATAAAAGATAAAGCAAGAAAACTAAATAAAGAAAGCAAGAAAAAGAAATAAAGAAAAAGAAACAAGAAAGAAATAAAGCAAGAAATAAAGAAAAAGAAATTAAGAAAAAGAAATAAAGAAAAAGAAATAAAGAAAAAGAAATAAAGAAAAAAAATAAAGAAAAAGAAAGCAAGAAAAAGAAATAAAAAGAAATAAAGAAAACAAAAAACAAAACAAAATAATAAAGAAAACAAATATAAGGAAAGAAATAAAGAAATAGAAATAAAGAAAAATCAGGAAAGAAATAAAGAAAAAGAAATAAGGAAAAATAAATAGGAAGAAATAATGAAAAAGAAATAAAAGAAAATGAAATAAAAGAAAACTAAGTAAAGAAAAAAAGAAATAAGGAAAAATAAATAAAGACTGAAATAAGGAAAAAGAAAGCAAGGAAAAAGAAATAAAGAAAAAGAAATAAGGAAAAAAGAAATAAAGAAAAAAAGAAATAGGAAAAAGAAACAAAGAAAAAGAAATAAAGAAAAAAGAAATAAGGAAAAAGAAATAAAGAAAAAGAAATAAGGAACAAAGAAATAAAGAAAAAGAAATAAAGAAAAAGAAATAAGAAAAAGAAATAAAGAAAGAAACAAAAGAAAAAGAAATAAAGAAAGAAAGGAAAGAAATAAAGAAAAAAGAAATAAAGGAAAAAGAAATAAAGAAAAAAGAAATAAAAAGAAAAAGAAATAAGGAGAAAAAGAAATAAAGAAAAAGAAATAACGAAAAGTAAAGAAAAAGAAATCGAGAAGGAAATAAAGAAAAAGAAATAAAGAAAAAGAAAGAAATAAAGAAATAAAGACAAGAAATAAAGAAAAAGAAACAAAAGAAACAAAAGAAAGAAATAAGGAAAAAGAAAAGAAAAAGAAATAAAGACAAAGAAATACATGAAAGAAATAAAGAAAAAGAAATCGAGACAGAGTAATAAAGAAAGAGAAATAAGGAAAAAGAAATAAAGAATAAGAAATAAGGAAAAAGAAATAAGGAAAAAGAAATAAAGAAAAAAAAAGAAATAGAGAAAAAGGAATAAAGAAAAAGAAATAAAGAAAAAGAAATAAAGAAAAAATGAGGAAAAAGAAAATAAAGAAAAGAAATAAAGAGAAAGAAATAAAGAAAAAGAAAGGAAAAGAAATAAGGAAAAAGAAATAAAGAAAAAAGAAATAAAGAAAAAGAAATAAAAAAAAGAAATAAGGAAACAGAAACAAAGAAAAAAGAAATAAAAAGAAAGAAATAAGGAAAAAGAAATAAGGGAAAAAGAAATAAAGAAAAAGAAATAAAGAAAAAGAAATAAAGAAAAAGAAATAAGGAAAAAGAAACAAAGAAAGTAAAATAAAGAAAAGAAATAAGGAAAAAGAAATAAAAAGAAAAAGAAATAAGGAACAAGAAATAAAGAAAAAGAAATAAAGAAAAAGAAATAACGAAAAAGCACAAAAGAAAAAGAAATAACGAAAAAGAAATAAAGAAAAAGAAATAAAGAAAAAGAAATAAAGAAAAAGAAATAAGGAAAAAGAAATAAAGACAAAGAAATAAAGAAAAAGAAATAAGGAAAAAGAAATTAAGAAAAAGAAATAAGGAAAAAGAAATAAAGAAACAGAAATAAATAAAAAGAAATAAGGAAAAAGAAATAAAGACAAACAAATAAAGAAAAAGAAATAAATAAGAAATAAAGAAAAAGAAATAAGGAAAAAGAAATAAAGCAAAAGAAATAAAGAAAAAGAAATTAAGAAAAAGAAATAAAGAAAAAGAAATAAAGAAAAAGAAATAAAGAAAAAAAATAAAGAAAAAGAAATAAAGAAAAAGAAATAAGGAAAAAGAAATAAAGAAAATGAAATAAAGAAAACTAAATAAAGAAAAACAAATAAGGAAAAAGAAATAAAGAAATAGAAATAAGGAAAAAGAAATCAGGGAAAAGAAATAAAGAAAAAGAAATAAGGAAAATAAATAAGGAAAAAGAAATAATGAAAAAGAAATAAAGAAAATGAAATAAAGAAAACTAAGTAAAGAAAAAGAAATAAGGAAAAATAAATAAAGACATAGAAATAAGGAAAAAAGAAATAAGGAAAAAGAAATAAAGAAAAAGAAATAAGGAAAAAGAAATAAAGAAAAAGAAATAAGGAAAAAGAAACAAAGAAAAGAAATAAAGAAAAAGAAATAAGGAAAAGAAATAAAGAAAAAGAAATAAGGAAACAAGAAATAAAGAAAAAGAAATAAAGAAAAAGAAATAAGGAAAAAGAAATAAAGAAAAAGAAACAAAGAAAAAGAAATAAAGAAAAAGAAATAAGGAAAAAGAAATAAAGAAAAAGAAATAAGGAAAAAGAAATAAAGAAAAAGAAATAAAGAAAAAGAAATAAGGAAAAAGAAATAAAGAAAAAGAAATAACGAAAAAGAAATAAAGAAAAAGAAATAAGGAGAAAGAAATAAAGAAAAAGAAATAAAGAAAAAGAAATAAGGAAAAAGAAATAAAGACAAAGAAATAAAGAAAAAGAAACAAGGAAAAAGAAATAAAGAAAAAGAAATAAGGAAAAAGAAATAAAGAAAAAGAAATAAATAAAGAAATAAGGAAAAAGAAATAAAGACAAAGAAATAAGGAAAAAGAAATAAGGAAAAAGAAATAAAGAAAAAGAAATAAGGAAAAAGAAATAAAGCAAAAGAAATAAAGAAAAAGAAATAATGAAAAAGAAATAAAGAAAAAGAAATAAAGAAAAAGAAATAAGGAAAAGAAATAAAGAAAATGAAATAAAGAAAACTAAATAAAGAAAAACAAATAAGGAAAAGAAATAAAGAAATAGAAATAAGGAAAAATAAATAAGGAAAAAAGAAGAAAGGAAAAAGAAATAAAGAAAATGAAATAAAGAAAACTAAATAAAGAAAAAGAATTAAGGAAAAAGAAATAAAGAAAAAAGAAATAAGAAAAAGGAATAAAGCAAAAGAAATAAAGAAAAAGAAATTAAGAAAAAGAAATAAAGAAAAAGAAACAAAAGAAAAGAAACAAAAGAAAGAAAGAAAGAAATAAAGAAAGAAATAAGAAAGAAAGAAAGAAATAAAATCAGAAGAAAAGAAAACAAACAAAAGAAATAAATAAATAGAGGAAAGAAATCGAGAAAGAAATAAAGAAAACAAAAGAAAACAAAAGAAAAAGAAATAATGAAAAGAAATAAAGAAAATGAAATAAAGAAAACTAAGTAAAGAAAAGAAATAAGGAAATAAATAAAGACATAGAAATAAGGAAAAAGAAATAAGGAAAAAGAAATAAAGAAAAAAGAAATAAGGAAAAAAGAAATAAAGAAAAGAAATAAGGAAAAAGAAACAAAGAAAAAGAAATAAAGAAAAAGAAATAAGGAAAAAGAAATAAAGAAAAAGAAATAAGGAACAAGAAATAAAGAAAAAGAAATAAAGAAAAAAGAAATAAGGAAAAAGAAATAAAGAAAAAGAAACAAAGAAAAAGAAATAAAGAAAAAGAAATAAGGAAAAAGAAATAAAGAAAAAGAAATAAGGAAAAAGAAATAAAGAAAAAGAAATAAAGAAAAAGAAATAAGGAAAAAGAAATAAAGAAAGAAATAACGAAAAAGAAATAAAGAAAAAGAAATAAGGAGAAAGAAATAAAGAAAAAGAAATAAAGAAAAAGAAATAAGGAAAAGAAATAAAGATAAAGAAATAAAGAAAAAAGAAACAAGGAAAAAAGAAATAAAGAAAAAGAAATAAGGAAAAAGAAATAAAGAAAAAGAAATAAATAAAAAGAAATAAGGAAAAAGAAATAAAGACAAAGAAATAAGGAAAAAGAAATAAGGAAAAAGAAATAAAGAAAAGAAATAAGGAAAAGAAATAAAGCAAAAAAAATAAAGAAAAAGAAATAATGAAAAAGAAATAAAGAAAAAGAAATAAAGAAAAAGAAATAAGGAAAAAGAAATAAAGAAAATGAAATAAAGAAAACTAAATAAAGAAAAACAAATAAGGAAAAAGAAATAAAGAAATAGAAATAAGGAAAAATAAATAAGGAAAAAGAAATAAGGAAAAAGAAATAAAGAAAATGAAATAAAGAAAACTAAATAAAGAAAAAGAAATAAGGAAAAATAAATAAAGACATAGAAATAAGGAAAAAGAAATAAGGAAAAAGAATTACAGAAAAAGAAATAAAGAAAAAGAAATAACGAAAAAGAAATAAGGAAAAAGAAATAAACAAAAAGAAATAAAGAAAAAGAAATAAGGAAAAAGATATAAAGAAAAAGAAATAAAGAAAAAGAAATAAAGAAAAAGAAATAAGGAAAAAGAAATAAAGAAAAAGAAATAAAGAAAAAGAAATAAAGAAAAAGAAATAAGGAAAAAGAAATAAGGAAAAATAAATAAAGAAAAAGAAAGAAAGGTAACAAAATAAGGAAAAAGAAATAAAGAAAAATAAATAAAGAAAAAGAAGTAAGGAAACAGAAATAAGGAAAAAGAAATAAAGAAAAAGAAATAAGGAAAAAGAAATAAAGAAAAAGAAATAAGGAAAAAGAAATACAGAAAAAGAAATAAAGAAAAAGAAATAAGGATAAAGAAATAAAGAAAAAGAAATAAGGAAAAAGAAAAAAAGAATAAGAAATAAGGAAAAAGAAATAAGGAAAAAGAAATAAAGAAAAAGGAATAGAGAAAAAGAAATAAAGAAAAAGAAATAAAGAAAAAGAAATGAGGAAAAAGAAATAAAGAAAAAGAAATAAAGAGAAAGAAATAAAGAAAAAGAAAGGAAAAGAAATATGGAAAAAGAAATAAAGAAAAAGAAATAAAGAAAAAGAAATAAAAAAAAGAAATAAGGAAACAGAAACAAAGAAAAAGAAATAAAGAGAAAGAAATAAGGAAAAAGAAATAAGGAAAAAGAAATAAAGAAAAAGAAATAAGGAAAAAGAAATAAAGAAAAAGAAATAAGGAAAAAGAAACAAAGAAAAAGAAATAAAGAGAAAGAAACAAGGAAAAAGAAATATGGAAAAAGAAATAAAGAAAAAGAAATAAGGAAAAAGCAATAAGGAAAAGAAAACAAGGAAAGAAATAAGAAAGAAATAAAGAAAAAGAAATAAAGAAAGAAATAAGGAAAGAAATAAGGAAAGAAATAAAGAAAAAGAAGTAAAGAAAATGAAATAAAGAAAACGAAATAAGAAAAAGAAATAAAGAAAAGAAATAATGAAAAAGAAATAAAGAAAAAAATATGGGAAAGAAATAAAGAAAGAAATAAAGAAAAAGAAATAAAGAAAAGAAATAAGGAAAAAGAAATAAAGAAAAAGAAATAAAGAAAAGAAATAAGGAAAAGAAATAAGGAAAACGAGGAAAAAGGAATAAAGCAAATAAATAAAGAAAAAGAAATAAAGAAAAAGAAACAAGGAAAAGAAATGGAAAAAGAAATAAAGAAAAAGAAATAAAGAAAAAGAAATAAAGAAAAAGAAATAAGGAAAAAGAAATAAGGAAAAAGTAATAAAGAAAAAGAAATAAAGAAAAAGAAATAAGGAAAGAAATAAAGAAAAAGAAATAAAGAAAAAGAAATAAAGAAAAGAAAGTAAGGAAAAGAAATAAAGAAAAATGAATGAAGAAAAAAGAAAAGAAAGATAAAGAAATAAAGAAAAAAATAAAGAAAAAAATAAAGAAATAGATATATGAAAGAAATAAAAAAGAAAAAACAAAAGAAAATAAGGAAAGAAATAAGGAAATAAATAAAGAAAAGAAACAAAGAAAAAGAAACAAAGAAAAGTAATAAGGAAAATAATTAAAGAAAAAGAAATAAAGAAAAAGAAATAAAGAAAAGGAATAAGGAAAAAGAAATAAAGAAAAAGAAATAAGGAAAAAGAAATAAAGAAAAAGAAATAAGGAAAAAGAAATAAAGAAAAAGAAATAAGGAAAAAGAAATAAAGAAACAGAAATAAGAAAAAGAAATAAAGAAAAAGAAGAAGGAAAGAAACAAAGAAAAAGAAATATGAAAGAAATAAGGAAAAGAAATAAAGACATAGAAATAAAGAAAAAGAAACAAGGAAAAAGAAATAAAGAAAGAAATAAGGAAAAAGATATAAAGAAAAAGAAATAAAGAAAAAGAAATAAGGAAAAGAAATAAAGAAGAAATAAAGAAAAGACAATAAAGAAAGAAATAAAGAAAACTAAATAAAGAAAAAGAAACAAGGAAAAAGAAATAAAGAAATAGAAAGAAGAAAAAGAAATCAGGAAAGAAATAAAGAAAAGAAAGAAAGAAATAAGGAAATAGAAATAAGGAAAAAGAAATAAAGAAATGAAATAAAGAACTAAATAAAGAAAAAGAAATAAGGAAAACTAAATAAAGAAAAAGAACAAGGAAAAAAGAAATAAAGAAAAAGAAATAAAGAAAAGAAGCAAGGAAACAGAAATAAGGGAAAAGAAATAAAGAAAAAGAAAGAAGGAAAAAGAAATGAAAGAAAAAGAAATATGACAAAGAAATACAGAAAAAGAAATAAAGAAAAAGAAATAATAAAGAAATAAAGAAAGAGAAATAAGGAAAAAGAAATAGAGAATAAGAAACAAGGAAAAAGAACAAGGAAAAAGAAATAAAGAAAAAGAAATAGAGAAAAAGGAATAAAGAAAAAGAAATAAAGAAAAAGAAATAAAGAAAAAAAATGAGGAAAAAGAAATAAAGAAAAAAGAAATAAAGAGAAAGAAATAAAGAAAAAGAAAGGAAAAGAAATAAGAAAAAGAAATAAAGAAAAAGAAATAAAGAGAAAGAAATAAAGAAAAAGAAATAAGAAAAAAGAAATAAAGAAAAAGAAATAAAGAAAAAGAAATAAAGAAAAAGAAATAAGGAAAAGAAATAAAGAAAAAGAAATGAAGAAAAGAAACAAAAGAAAAAGAAATAAAGAAAAAAATAATGAAAATAAATAAATAAAAAGACATAATGAAAAAGAAATAAGGAAAAGAAAGAAAGAAAAAGAAATAAGGAAAAGAAATAAAGAAAAAGAAATAAGGAAAAGAAATAAAGAAAAGAAATATGAAAGAAATAAAGAAAAAGAAATACAAAAAGAAATATGAAAAAGAAATAAAGACAGAAATAAAGAAAAGCAAACAAGGAAAAGAAATAAAGAAAGAAATAAGGAAAAGAAATAAAGAAAAGAAATAAAGAAAGAAATATGAAAGAAATAAAGAAGAAGAAATAAAGAAAGAGTAATAAAGAAAAAGAAATAAAGAAAACTAAATAAAGAAAAAGAAATAAGGAAAAAGAAATAAAGAAATAGAAATAAGGAAAAATGAAATCAGGAAAAAGAAATAAAGAAAAAGAAATAAGGAAAAAGAAATAAGGAAAAAGAAATAAAGAAAATGAAATAAAGAAAACTAAATAAAGAAAAAGAAATAAGGAAAAAGAAATAAAGAAATAGAAATAAGGAAAAAGATATAAGGAAAAAGAAATAAAGAAAAAGAAATAAAGAAAAAGAAATAAAGAAAATGAAAGAAGGAAAAAGAAATAAAAAAAAGAAATAAAGAAAAAGAAATAAAGAAAAAGAAATAAGGAAAAAGGAGTAAAGAAAAAGAAATAAAGAAAAAGAAATAAAGAAAAAGAAATAAGGAAAAAAATAAAGAAAAAGAAATAAAGAAAAAGAATGAAGGAAAAAGAAATAAGGAAAAAGAAATAAAGAAAAGAAAGAAAGAAAAAGAAATAAAGAAAAATAAATAAGGGAAAAGGAATAAGGTAAAGAAATAAGGAAAAAGAAATAAGGAAAAAGAAATAAGGAAAAAGAAATAAAGAAAAAGAAATAAAGAAAAAGAAATAAAAAAAGAAATAAGGAAACAGAAACAAAGAAAAAGAAATAAAGAGAAAGAAATAAGGAAAAAGAAATAAGGAAAAAGAAATAAAGAAAAAGAAATAAGGAAAAAGAAATAAAGAAAAAGAAATAAGGAAAAAGAAACAAAGAAAAAGAAATAAAGAAAAAGAAATAAGGAAAAAGAAATAAAGAAAAAGAAATGAAGAAAAAGAAACAAAGAAAAAGAAATAAAGAAAAAAATAATGAAAATAAATAAATAAAAAGAAATAACGAAAAGAAATAAGGAAAAGAAAGAAGAAAAAGAAATAAAGAAAAGGCAAGGAAAAGAAATAAAGAAAAAGAAATAAGGAAAAGAGAGAAATAAAGAAAAAAGAAATAAGAGAAAAAGAAATAAAGAAAAAGAAATAAGGAAAAAGAAATAAGGAAAAAAGAAATAAAGACATAGAAATAAAGAAAAAGAAATAAGGAAAAAGAAATAAAGAAAGAAATAAGGAAAAAGATATAAAGAAAAAGAAATAAAGAAAAAGAAATAAGGAAAAAGAAATAAAGAAGAAGAAATAAAGAAAAAGTAATAAAGAAAAGAAATAAAGAAAACTAAATAAAGAAAAAGAAATAAGGAAAAGAAATAAAGAAATAGAAAGAAAGAAGGAAAAGAAATCAGGAAAAAGAAATAAAGAAAAAGAAATAAGGAGAAAAAGAAAGAAATAAGGAAATAGAAATAAGGAAAAAGAAATAAAGAAAATGAAATAAAGAAAACTAAATAAAGAAAAAGAAATAAGGAAAAAGAAATAAAGAAATAGAAATAAGGAAAAAGAAATAAGGGAGAAAAAGAAATAAAGAAAAATAAAAGAAAAAAGAAATAAAGAAAATGAAAGAAGGAAAAAGAAATAAAAAAAGAAATAAAGAAAAAGAAATAAAGAAAGAAATAAGGAAAAAGGAGTAAAGAAAAAAGAAATAAAGAAAAAGAAATAAGGAAAAAATAAAGAAAAAGAAATAAAGAAAAAGGATGAAGGAAAAAAGAAATAAAGGAAAAAGAAATAAAGAAAAGAAAGAAAGAAAAAGAAATAAAGAAAAAATAAATAAAGGAGAAAGAATAAGACAAAAGAAATCGAGAAAAAGAAATAAAGGAAAGAAATAAAGAAAAAGAAATAAAGAAAAAGAAGTAAAGAAACAGAAATAAGGAAAAAGAAATAAAGAAAAAGAAATAAGGACAAAGAAATAGAGAAAAAGAAATAAAAGAAAAAGAAATAAGGATAAAGAAAGAAAGAAAGAAAGAAATAAAGGAGAAAAAGAAATAAAGAATAAGAAATAAGGAAAAAGAAATAAGGAAAAAGAAATAAAGAAAAAGAAATAGAAGGAAAGAAAGAGATAAAGAAAAAGAAAGCAAAAGAAAAAGAAATAAAGAAAAAAATAGGAAAAAAGAGAAATAAAGAAAAAGAAATAAAAAAAGAAAAAGAAAGAAATAAAGGAAAGAAAGAAATAAAGAAAGAAATAAAGAAAAAGAATGGAAAAGAAATAAGGAAGAAAGAAATAAAGAAAAAGAAATAAAGAAAAAAGAAAATAAAAAAATAAAGGAAGCAAGAAACAAAAGAAAAAGAAATAAAGAAAGAAATAAAGCAAGCAAGAAAAAAGAAAGCAAGAAAAAGAAAGGAAAGAAACAAAAGAAAAAGAAAGAAAGCAAGAAAAAGAAATAAAGAAAAAGAAATAAGGAAAAAGAAATAAAGAAAAATAAAGAAAAAGAAATAAGGAAAAAGAAATAAAAGAAAAAGAAATAACGAAAAATGAAAACAAAAGAAAAAAGAAATAAAGAAAAAGAAATAAAGAAAAAGAAATAAGGAAAAAGAAATAAAGACAAAGAAATAAAGAAAGAAATCGAGAGAAAGAAATAAAGAAAACAAAAGAAATAAAAAGAAACAGAAATAAATAAAAGAAAAAAGGAAAAGAAATAAAGACAAACAAATAAAGAAAAAGAAATAAGGAAAAAAGAAATAGAAAAGAAATAAGAAAGAAATAAAAGCAAAGTAAAGAAAAATTAAAGAAAAAGAAATAGAAAAAAATAAAGAAAAAAAGAAATAAAAAGAAAAAATAGAAAAGAAATAAAAGAAAAGAAATAAAAGGAAAAAGAAATAAAGAAAATGAAATAAAGAAAACTAAATAAAGAAAAACAAATAAGGAAAAAAGAAATAAAGAAATAGAAATAAAGGGAAAAAAGAAATCAGGAAAAAGAAATAAAGAAAAAGAAATAAGGAAAATAAATAAGGAAAGAAATAAAGATAGAGCGAGAAAACTAAGTAAAGAAAGAAAGAAATAAGGAAAAATAAATAAAGACATAGAAATAAGGGAGAAAAAGAAATAAGGAAAAAGAAACAAAAGAAAAAGAAATAAAGAAAAAGAGAGAGAGAAAAAAAAAGAAATAAAGAAAAAGCAAGAAAAAGAAATAAAGAAAAAGAAATAAAGAAAAGAAAAAGAAATAAAGAAAAAGAAATAACGAAAGAAAAAAAGAAAAGAAATAAGAAAGAAATAAAGAAAAAAGAAATAAAGAAAAAGAAACAAGAAAAAGAAACAAAAAATGAAAGAAATAAAGAAAGAAACAAGGAAAAAAATAGAAAGAAATAAGGAAAAAGAAATAAAGAAAAAGAAATAAATAAAAAGAAATAAGAAAGAAATAAAGACAAGAAATAAAGAAAAAGAAATAAAGGAGAAAAAGAAATAAAGAAAAAGAAATAAGAAAGAAAGAAATAAAGCAAGAAACAAAAGAAAGCAAGAAAAAAGAAATAAAGAAAAAAGAAATAAAGAAAAAAGAATGAATGAAAAAGAAATAAGGAAAAAGAAATAAAGAAAGAACGAAAGAAAAAGAAATAAAGAAAAATAAATAAGGGAAAAGGAATAAGGTAAAGAAATAAGGAAAAAGAAATAAGGAAAAAGAAATAAAGAAAGAAATAAAGAAAAAGAAATAAGGAAACAGAAATAAGGAAAAAGAAACAAAGAAAAAAGAAAGAAGGAAAAAGAAATAAAGAAAAAGAAATAAGGACAAAGAAATACAGAAAAATAAAGAAAAAGAAATAAGGATAAAGAAATAAAGAAAGAAATAAGGAAAAAGAAATAAAGAATAAGAAATAAGGAAAAAGAAATAAGGAAAAAGAAATAAAGAAAAAGAAATAGAAAAAGATAAAGAAAAAGAAATAAAGAAAAAGAAATAAAGAAAAAAAATGAAAGAAATAAAAAGAAAAAGAAATAAAGAGAAAGAAATAAAGAAAAAGAAAGGAAAAGAAATAAGGAAAAAGAAATAAAGAAAAAGAAATAAAGAAAAAGAAATAAAAAAAGAAATAAAGCAAGAAACAAAAGAAAAAGAAATAAAAAGAAAGAAATAAGGAGAAAGAAATAAGGAAAAAGAAATAAAGAAAAAGAAATAAAGAAAAAGAAATAAAGAAAAAGAAATCGAGAGAAAAAGAAACAAGAAAAAGAAATAAAGAAAAAGAAATAAGGAAAATAAAGAAAAAGAAATAAGGAAAAAGAAATAAAGAAAAAGAAATAAAGAAAAGGAAATAAGGAAAAAGAAATAAAGAAAAAAGAAATAACGAAAAGTAAAATAAAGAAAAAGAAATAAAGAAAAAGAAATAAAGAAAAAAGAAATGAGAGAAAAAGGAAATAAAGACAAAAGTAAAGAAAAAGAAATAAGGAAAAAGAAATAAAGAAAAGAAATAAGCAAAAGAAATAAAGAAACAGAAATAAATAAAAAGAAAAAAGGAAAAAGAAATAAAGACAAACAAATAAAGAAAAAGAAATAAGGAAAAAAGAAATAAAGAAAAAGAAATAAGGAAAAAGAAATAAAGCAAAAGAAATAAAGAAAAAGAAATTAAGAAAAAGAAATAAAGAAAAATAAAGAAAAAGAAATAAAGAAAAAAATAAAGAAAAAGAAATAAAGAAAAAGAAATATAAGGAAAAAGAAATAAAGAAAATGAAATAAAGAAAACTAAATAAAGAAAAACAAATAAGGAAAAAGAAATAAAGAAATAGAAATAAGGAAAAAGAAATCAGGAAAAAAGAAATAAAGAAAAAGAAATAAGGAAAAAAAAATAAATAAGGAAAAAGAAATAAAGAAAATGAAATAAAGAAAACTAAGTAAAGAAAAAGAAATAAGGAAAAATAAATAAAGACATAGAAATAAGGAAAAAGAAATAAGGAAAAAGAAACAAAGAAAAAGAAATAAAGAAAAAGAAATATGGAAAAAGAAATAAAGAAAGCAAGAAAAAGAAATAAAGAAAAAGAAATAAAGAAAAAGAAATAAGGAAAAAGAAATAAAGAAAAAGAAATAACGAAAAGAAATAAAGAAAAAGAAATAAGGAGAAAGAAATAAAGAAAAAGAAATAAAGAAAAAGAAATAAGGAAAAAGAAATAAAGACAAAGAAATAAAGAAAAAGAAACAAGGAAAAAATAAAGAAAAAGAAATAAAGAAAAAGAAATAAAGAAAAAGAAATAAATAAAAAGAAATAAGGAAAAAGAAATAAAGACAAAGAAATAAAGAAAAAAAGAAATAAGGAAAAAGAAATAAAGAAAAAAGAAAGGAAAAAGAAATAAAGCAAAAGAAATAAAGAAAAAGAAATAATGAAAGAAATAAAGAAAAAGAAATAAAGAAAAAGAATGAATGAAAAAGAAATAAGGAAAAAAGAAATAAGAAAAGAACGAAAGAAAAAAGAAATAAAGAAAAATAAATAAGGAAAAGGAATAAAGGTAAAGAAATAAGGAAAAAGAAATAAGGAAAAAGAAATAAAGAAAAAGAAATAAAGAAAAAAGAAACAAGGAAACAGAAATAAGGAAAAAGAAATAAAGAAAAAGAAAGAAAGAAATAAAGAAAAAGAAATAAGGACAAAGAAATACAGAAAAAGAAATAAAGAAAAAGAAATAAGGATAAAGAAATAAAGAAAGAGAAATAAGGAAAAAGAAATAAAGAATAAGAAATCGAGAAAAAGAAAGCAAGAAAAAAAGAAATAAAGAAAAGAAATAGAGAAAAAGAATAAAGAAAAAGAAATAAAGAAAAAGAAATAAAGAAAAAAAAGAAAAAAGAAATAAAGAAAAAGAAATAGAAAGAAATAAAGAAAAAAGAAAGGAAAAGAAATAAGGAAAAAGAAATAAAGAAAAAGAAATAAAGAAAAAGAAATAAAAAAGAAATAAGGAAACAGAAACAAGAAAAAGAAATAAAAAGAAAAGAAATAAGGAAAAAGAAATAAGGAAAAAGAAATAAAGAAAAAGAAATAAAGAAAAAGAAATAAAGAAAAAGAAATAAGAAAAAGAAACAAGAAAAAGAAATAAAGAAAAAGAAATAAGGAAAGAAATAAAGAAAAAGAAATAAGGAACAAGAAATAAAGAAAAAGAAATAAAGAAAAAGAAATAACGAAAAAGCAATAAAGAAAAAGAAATAACGAAAAAGAAATAAAGAAAGAAATAAAGAAAAAAGTAAAGAAAAAGAAATAAAGAAAAAGAAATAAAGGAAAAAGAAATAAAGACAAAGAAATAAAGAAAAAGAAATAAGGAAAAAGAAATTAAGAAAAAAGAAATAGGAAAAAGAAATAAAGAAACAGAAATAAATAAAAAGAAATAAGGAAAAAGAAATAAAGACAAACAAATAAAGAAAAAGAAATCGAGAGAAAAAGAAATAAAGAAAAAGAAATAAGGAAAAAGAAATAAACAAAAGAAATAAAGAAAAAAGAAATTAAGAAAGAAATAAAGAAAAAGAAATAAAGAAAAAGAAATAAAGAAAAAAAAAATAAAGAAAAAGAAATAAAGAAAAAGAAATAAGGAAAAAGAAACAAAAGAAATAAGAAAACTAAATAAAGAAAAACAAATAAGGAGAAAAAGAAATAAAGAAATAGAAATAAGGAAAAAGAAATCAGGAAAAAGAAATAAAGAAAAAGAAATAAGGAAAAATAAATAAGGAAAAAGAAATAATGAAAAAGAAATAAAGAAAATGAAATAAAGAAAACTAAGTAAAGAAAAAGAAATAAAGGAAAAAATAAATAAAGACATAGAAACAAGGAAAAAGAAATAAGGAGAAAAAGAAATAAAGAAAAAGAAATAAGGAAAAAGAAATAAAGAAAAAGAAATAAGGAAAAAGAAACAAAGAAAAAGGAAATAAAGAAAAAGAAATAAGGAGAAAAAGAAATAAAGAAAAAGAAATAAGGAACAAGAAATAAAGAAAAAAGAAATAAAGAAAAAGAAATAAGGAAAAAAGAAATAAAGAAAAAGAAACAAAAGAAAAGAAATAAAAGAAAAGAAATAAGGAAAAAGAAATAAAAGAAAAAGAAATAAAGGAAAAAGAAATAAAGAAAAAGAAATAAAGAAATAAGGAAAAAGAAATAAAAGAAAAAGAAATAACGAAAAAGAAATAAGAAAAAGAAATAAGGAGAAAGAAATAAAGAAAAAGAAATAAAGAAAAAGAAATAAGGAAAAAGAAATAGACAAAGAAATAAAGAAAAAGAAACAAGGAAAAAGAAATAAAGAAAAAGAAATAAGGAAAAAGAAATAAAGAAAAAGAAATAAATAAAAAGAAATAAGGAAAAAGAAATAAAGACAAAGAAATAAGGAAAAAAGAAATAAGGAAAAAGAAATAAAGAAAAGAAATAAGAAAAAGAAATAAACAAAGAAATAAAGAAAAAGAAATAATGAAAAGAAATTAAGAAAAAGAAATAAAGAAAAAGAAATAAGGAGAAAAAAGAAATAAAGAAAATAGAGAAATAAAGAAAACTAAATAAAGAAAAACAAATAAGGAAAAAGAAATAAAAAGAAATAGAAATAAGGAAAAATAAATAAGGAAAAAGAAATAAGGAAAAAGAAATAAAGAAAAGGAAATGAGAAATAAAGAAAATAAATAAAGAAAAAGAATTAAGGAAAAAAGAAATAAAGAAAAAGAAATAAGGAAAAAGAAAAGAAATAAAGCAAAAGAAATAAAGAAAAAGAAATTAAGAAAAAAGAAATAAAGAGAAAAGAAATAAAGAAAAAGAAATAAAGAAAAAAATAAAGAAAAAGAAATAAAGAAAAAGAAATAAGGAAAAAGAAATAAAGAAAATGAAATAAAGAAAACTAAATAAAGAAAAACAAATAAGGAGAAAAGAAATAAAGAAATAGAAATAAGGAAAAAGAAATCAGGAAAAGAAATAAAGAAAAAAGAAATAAGGAGAAAAATAAATAAGGAAAAAGAAATAATGAAAAAGAAATAAAGAGAAAAATGAAATAAAGAAAACTAAGTAAAGAAAAAGAAATAAGGAAAAATAAATAAAGACATAGAAATAAGGAAAAAGAAATAAGGAAAAAGAAATAAAGAAAAGAAATAAAAAAAGGAGAAAAAGAAATAAAGAAAAAGAAATAAGGAAAAAGAAACAAAAGAAAAAGAAATAAAGAAAAAGAAATAAGAAAAAGAAATAAGAAAAGAAATAAGGAACAAGAAATAAAGAAAAAGAAATAAAGAAAAAGAAATAAGGAAAGAAATAAAGAAAAAGAAACAAGAAAAAGAAATAAAGAAAAAGAAATAAGGAAAAAGAAATAAAGAAAAAGAAATAAGGAAAAAGAAATAAAGAAAAAGAAATAAAGAAAAAGAAAACAAGGAAAAAGAAATAAAGAAAAAAGAAAATAACGAAAAAAGAAATAAAGAAAAAGAAATAAAGGAGAAAGAAATAAAGAAAAAAAGAAATAAAGAAAGAAATAGAGGAAAAAGAAATAAAGACAAAGAAATAAAGAAAAAAAGAAACAAGGAAAAAAGAAATAAAAGAAAAAAGAAATAAGGAAAAAGAAATAAAGAAAAAGAAATAAATAAAGAAATAGAAAAGAAATAAAGAACAAAGAAATAAGGAAAAAGAAATAAGGAAAAAAGAAATAAAGAAAAAGAAATAAGGAAAAAGAAATAAAAGCAAAAGAAATAAAGAAAAAGAAATAATGAAAAAGAAATAAAGAAAAAAGAAATAAAGAAAAAAGAAATAAGAGAAGAAATAAAGAAAATGAAATAAAGAAAACTAAATAAAGAAAAACAAATAAGAAAAAGAAATAAAGAAATAGAAATAAGGAAAAATAAATAAAGGAAAAAGAAATAAGGAAAAAAGAAACAAAGAAAATGAAATAAAGAAAACTAAATAAAGAAAAAGAAATAAGGAAAAATAAATAAAGACATAGAAATAAGGAAAGAGAAATAAAGAAAAAGAATTACAGAAAAAGAAATAAAGAAAAAGAAATAACGAAAAAGAAATAAGGAAAAAGAAATAAACAAAAAGAAATAAGAAAAGAAATAAAGAAAAAGATATAAAGAAAAAGAAATAAAGAAAAAGAAATAAAGAAAAAGAAATAAGAAAAAGAAATAAAGAAAAAGAAATAAAGAAAAAGAAATAAAGAAAAGAAATAAGAAAGAAATAAGAGAAAAATAAATAAAGAAAAAGAAAGAAAGAAAGGTAACAAAATAAGGAAAAAGAAATAAAGAAAAATAAATAAAGAAAAAGAAGTAAGGAAACAGAAATAAGGAAAAAGAAATAAAGAAAAAGAAATAAGGAAAAAGAAATAAAGAAAAAGAAATAAGGAAAAAGAAATACAGAAAAAGAAATAAAGAAAAAGAAATAAGGATAAAGAAATAAAGAAAAAGAAATAAGGAAAAAGAAAAAAAGAATAAGAAATAAGGAAAAAGAAATAAGGAAAAAGAAATAAAGAAAAAGGAATAGAGAAAAAGAAATAAAGAAAGAGAAATAAAGAAAAAGAAATGAGGAAAAAGAAATAAAGAAAAAGAAATAAAGAGAAAGAAATAAAGAAAAAGAAAGGAAAAGAAATATGGAAAAAGAAATAAAGAAAAAGAAATAAAGAAAAAGAAATAAAAAAAAGAAATAAGGAAACAGAAACAAAGAAAAAGAAATAAA
The DNA here is from genome assembly GCA_037127315.1 of Ascarosepion bandense. Lineage (NCBI taxonomy): Eukaryota > Metazoa > Mollusca > Cephalopoda > Sepiida > Sepiidae > Ascarosepion > Ascarosepion bandense. Next base: position 3,929,591 of record JBBBDQ010001063.1, on the reverse strand, counting down.
GAGAAAGAAATAAGGAAAAAGAAATAAGGAAAAAGAAATAAAGAAAAAGAAATAAGGAAAAAGAAATAAAGAAAAAGAAATAAGGAAAAAGAAACAAAGAAAAAGAAATAAAGAGAAAGAAACAAGGAAAAAGAAATATGGAAAAAGAAATAAAGAAAAAGAAATAAGGAAAAAGCAATAAGGAAAAAGTAATAAGGAAAAAGAAATAAGGAAAAGAAATAAAGAAAAAGAAATAAAGAAAAAGAAATAAGGAAAAAGAAATAAGGAAAAAGAAATAAAGAAAAAAGAAGTAAAGAAAATGAAATAAAGAAAACGAAATAAGGAAAAAGAAATAAAGAAAAAGAAATAATGAAAAAGAAATAAAGAAAAAAAAATATGGAAAAAGAAATAAAGAAAAAGAAATAAAGAAAAAGAAATAAAGAAAAAGAAATAAGGAAAAAGAAATAAAGAAAAAGAAATAAAGAAAAAGAAATAAGGAAAAAGAAATAAGGAAAAAAATGAGGAAAAAGAAATAAAGCAAAATAAATAAAGAAAAAGAAATAAAGAAAAAGAAACAAGGAAAAAGAAATAAGGAAAAAGAAATAAAGAAAAAGAAATAAAGAAAAAGAAATAAAGAAAAAGAAATAAGGAAAAAGAAATAAGGAAAAAGTAATAAAGAAAAAGAAATAAAGAAAAAGAAATAAGGAAAAAGAAATAAAGAAAAAGAAATAAAGAAAAAGAAATAAAGAAAAAGAAGTAAGGAAAAAGAAATAAAGAAAAATGAATGAAGAAAAAGAAAGAAAGATAAAGAAATAAAGAAAAAAAATAAAGAAAAAAATAAAGAAATAGATATAAGGAAAAAGAAATAATAAAGAAAAAAACAAAAAGAAATAAGGAAAAAGAAATAAGGAAAAATAAATAAAGAAAAAGAAACAAAGAAAAAGAAACAAAGAAAAAGTAATAAGGAAAAATAATTAAAGAAAAAGAAATAAAGAAAAAGAAATAAAGAAAAAGGAATAAGGAAAAAGAAATAAAGAAAAAGAAATAAGGAAAAAGAAATAAAGAAAAAGAAATAAGGAAAAAGAAATAAAGAAAAAGAAATAAAGAAAAAGAAATAAAGACAAAGAAATAAAGAAAAAGAAATAAGGAAAAAGAAATAAATAAAAAGAAATAAGGAAAAAGAAATAAAGCAAAAGAAATAAAGAAAAAGAAATAAAGAAAAAGAAACAAAGAAAAAGAAACAAAGAAAAAGAAACAAGGAAAAAGAAATAAAGAAAAAGTAATAAAGAAAAAGAAATAAAGAAAAAGAAATAAAGAAAAAGAAATAAGGAAAAAGAAATAAAGAAAATGAAATAAAGAAAACTAAATAAAGAAAAACAAATAAGGAAAAAGAAATAAAGAAATAGAAATAAGGAAAAAGAAATCAGGAAAAAGAAATATAGAAAAAGAAATAAGGAAAAAGAAATAAGGAAAAAGAAATAAGGAAAAAGAAATAACGAAAATGAAATAAAGAAAACTAAATAAGGAAAAAGAAATAAAGAAAATAAAATAAAGAAATCTATATAAAGAAAAACAAATAAGGAAAAAGAAATAAAGAAATAGAAATAAGGAAAAAGAAATCAGGAAAAAGAAATATAGAAAAAGAAATAAGGAAAAAGAAATAAGGAAAAAGAAATAAGGAAAAAGAAATAAAGAAAATGAAATAAAGAAAACTAAATAAAGAAAAGGAAATAAAGAAATAGAAATAAGGAAAAAGAAATAAGGAAAAAGAAATTAAAGAAAAAGAAATAAAGAAAAAGAAATAAGGAAAAAGAAATAAAGAAAAAGAAATAAAGAAAAAGAAATAAAGAAAAAGAAATAAGGAAAAAGAAATAAAGAAAAAGAAATAAAGAAAAAGAAATAAGGAAAAAAATAAAGAAAAAGAAATAAAGAAAAAGAATTAAGGAAAAAGAAATAAGGAAAAAGAAATAAAGAAAAAGAAATAAGGGAAAAGAAATAAGGAAAAGAAATAAGGAAAAAGAAATAAGGAAAAAGAAATAAGGAAAAAGAAATAAGGAAAAAGTAATAAAGAAAAAGAAATAAAGAAAAAGAAATAAAGATAAAGAAATAAAGAAAAAGAAATAAAGAAAAAGAAATAAGGAAAAAGAAATAAGGAAAAGAAATAAGGAAAAAGAATTAAGGAAAAAGAAATAAAGAAAAAGAAATAAAGAAAAAAATAAAGAAAAAGAAATAAAGAAAAACAAATAAAGAAAAACAAATAAAGAAAAAGAAATAAGGAAAAAGAAATAAAGAAAAAGAAATGAAGAAAAAGAAACAAAGAAAAAGAAATAAAGAAAAAAATAATGAAAAAGAAATAAAGAAAAAGAAATAACGAAAAAGAAATAAGGAAAAAGAAAGAAAGAAAAATAAATAAAGAAAAAGAAATAAAGAAAAAGATATAAAGAAAAAGAAATAAGGCAAAAGAAATAAGGAAAAAGAAATAAAGAAAAAGAAATAAGGAAAAAGAAATAAAGAAAAAGAAATAAGGAAAAAGAAATAAAGAAAAAGAAATAAGGAAAAAGAAATAAGGAAAAAGAAATAAAGACATAGAAATAAAGAAAAAGAAATAAGGAAAAAGAAATAAAGAAAGAAATAAGGAAAAAGAAATAAAGAAAAAGAAATAAAGAAAAAGAAATAAGGAAAAAGAAATAAAGAAAAAGAAATAAAGAAAAAGTAATAAAGAAAAAGAAATAAAGAAAACTAAATAAAGAAAAAGAAATAAGGAATAAGAAATAAAGAAATAGAAATAAGGAAAAAGTAATCAGGAAAAAGAAATAAAGAAAAAGAAATAAGGAAAAAGAAATAAGGAAAAAGAAATAAGGAAAAAGAAATAAAGAAAATGAAATAAAGAAAAAGAAAGAAGGAAAAAGAAATAAAGAAAAAGAAATAAAGAAAAAGAAATAAAGAAAAAGAAATAAGGAAAAAGGAGTAAAGAAAAAGAAATAAAGAAAAAGAAATAAAGAAAAAGAAATAAGGAAAAAAATAAAGAAAAAGAATTAAGGAAAAAGAAATAAGGAAAAAAAATAAAGAAAAGAAAGAAAGAAAAAGAAATAAAGAAAAATAAATAAGGGAAAAGGAATAAGGAAAAGAAATAAGGAAAAAGAAATAAGGAAAAAGAAATAAAGAAAAAGAAATAAGGAAAAAAATAATAAAGAAAAAGACATAAAGAAAAAGAAATAAAGATTAAGAAATAAAGAAAAAGAAATAAAGAAAAAGAAATACGGAAAAAGAAATAAAGAAAAAGAAATAAAGAAAAAAATAAAGAAAAAGAAATAAAGAAAAAGAAATAAAGAAAAAGAAATAAAGCAAAAGAAATAAAGAAAAAGAAATAAGGAAAAAGAAATAAAGAAAATAAATAAAGGAAAAGAAATAAGGAAAAAGAAATAAGGAAAAGAAATAAGGAAAAAGAAATAAAGAAAAAGAAATAAGGAAAAAGAAATAAAGAAAAAGAAATAAAGAAAAAGAAATAAGGAAAAAGAAATAAAGAAAAAGAAATAAAGAAAAAGAAATAAGGAAAAAGAAATAAGGAAAAAGATATAAAGAAAAAGAAGTAAAGAAAAAGAAATAAAGATAAAGAAATAAAGAACCTAGCGTAAAAGAGAAAGTGAGATGTAATCGTTTTAGGAAAAACCGCAGAAATAAATGATCAGAGAAAAAAGTACTTATCGTTGTTAATTTTTGAGGAGCCAGCGGAAGTATCTTATTGTTGTTCTCTCACTTTAATGTCCGGTTGTAGTCCCTGGTTGACTGATGACTGATTGTCTTGACTTTCTACCAAAAACGTGAATGAGTAGCCACTTCAGTCACGTGATTGGCTATGAACATAAACTCTTTTTTTTGCGTCAAGAACCATAAACACGGGTCATTGTAAGTTCAATTTGTTTTTTGTCCAATTGTCTTCTAAAATCACGTAATTTATTTTGGATCCTATTTTTTTACTATTTTGAAACGAAATTTGTTTTTAGTGATTTTGGTTTGATTTTCGGATGTGCGTTGTGGTGCAATGGATATCGATTTGGAACGAGAAATCGGGGAGCTGATTGCGAATTCTAGTTGAATTTCTTGCATTTATTTACGCGCAAATACCCTTGGGAAAGGTACTAATCCGTCACTTCCCTCCAGTTATGGGTTAAATAATAGGACAGATTGGGTTCTATAGCCTTGGCTGGCAACCAGTCTACCTCAGAAAGCAATGGCAACCTACTACGGGATAATCTTCTGCCCAGTCAGTCATGTCTCTTTCGAGACATGATCGCCCAAGCGTACATCACGTATGGCACTTAACTTCTTTTTGTGTATACGTTTTCTACTTTTTTGGGCTTTCGCTATTCGCTGTAAAATATAGGATTTTGTATCTTATAGATTTTTACTGACAAATGTAACAATTTTTTCATAAAGCGACTGGCTTTCTTTTAAATACTTCTCTAAAACGTAAGCGTATCAGGAACAGCAAAACGAGTCTCAATCACTGAGTAAAATTTTAAAAGGAAAACACATTCATTACAGTACACAATTACAAAAAAGTACAGCGGATCTGAAGGAGACTACCACCACTTTTAAATTTGCTGTTTTTAATTTTGTTTTGTTTTTTCGGTGCAATCTTATTGATTACACCCTAAACTCTCCGATTGACAAAAAAATAAAAAATAAAAAATAAAAAATTTGGAAAAATTTCAATGTTTAAGCAATTTTAGGGAGGGGGCTTAGTCTTTCATATAACGTAAACCGATAGTAAACTGATCTTCTATTTTGGAACCACTTGCCAGTATGACATTACCACCACCTGTAAATTTGCTATCATTTTTTTTTTTACTTTTTTCAGTGTAATCTTATCGATTAAACCCTAAACTTTCCGATTGACAAAGAAAGTTTGGAAAAATTTCAATATTTAAACAATTTTAGGTGGGTGGGGGCTCAGTTTTTCATACAGCCTTATAGTAAACCGATCCTGTGCGATTAACTTTTTTGAATAAAGCAATTCTTGGAGTTTCCGAGGAAGATGCCATCGTAAGAACTAAAGAAAACTTGATAAAAACAAAAGCAAGAGAAACAATTTGTCCAAAACAAAAAAAAAAACAAAAAAAAACAAAAAAAACAAAAACAAAGCGACCCTAACGTGAGTGGTTTCAAAATGGAGGATCGATTTACTATAATATTGTATGCAAAACAGAGCCCCACCTAAAATTGTTTAAATATTGAAATTTTTCCAAATTTCTTTTTGATTATCAGAAACTTTATGTAATAATAGATAAGACTGTGCTGAACAAAAAAATGAAAAACAACAAATTTAAAGGTGGTGGTAGTCTCTTTCATGTCCGCCCAAAGTACAAATACAAAATTTTCACAAAAAAATTCTTTTTATGTACCTCTTAAAACAGGATAAGACTTTCTAATAAAAGAGATTAGCATTGAAAAATGGAAAAATAGTTTGGGAAAAGACAAGGATTTTGAAAGAGACCAAAAAAAGAAAACAATTAAAGAAGATAATAAAAGGTGCAGCCTACTTTGAAGAAAAAATAAAAAACAAACAAGCGAAAACCTCTACTTTTACTTACCACATGAGCGTCTCTGGGTCATACAGCAATTTTAGAAAAGTTCCTTATGAATTCACACTTCATGCGTGGGAAAATTACTTAGAATTCTTTTTGTTCTTTGTTGTCCTATCGCGGGAGAATTTGCACTTGGACTTCAAAATTCTTTACCCTGTCTGCAGCTGGCTGGTAACCAGTGCCTTCTTGAGTCAGTTGAAGTATATTGTTGTTGTTGTTGTCTTCTTCTATGTCAACAGCGAGAATAGTGAAAGTGAAGGAGAACGAATGTGTGACGGGACCTTATGTCCGGGTCAGCGATTTGAAGTTTTTGTCATACGTTTCTGGTATATGATATCGCTGCTTCCATCTCTCTGATTGATTCGACTTTCTTTCTTGCCTTTATAGCTAACTATTTTTCACACTTGATTTCTCTCGCTTCCTTTCATTGGTTAGAAAATTAATTTAATATCGGATAGCGAAATTTGGCTTCGTATTTTTGTTTCAGTAGGGGGTCAATCCTTTTTCTATTCATCAAAATTAGAATTGCACACAGAATTGTGAAATTTGACTTGGTCTGGTTTTTCCAAAATGTTTTTCCAAAATATAGACACCCACGTCTATTGAACAGGTGAAGAGGCTCATCCCTTGGAGTGTGAACCGGGCGATAGTTTACACTCCACCCACGTCTATTTTGTACATGTTATGAATATAAATATTTTTTTTTGTTGTTACCAAAATCTGAAATTTTCTTCGTTCATTATTTTTCCGTGTGTTCGTTGTTATTCACCTTAGCCATAAAATTTAAAACAAGTGGGGTATTAGGCCGTGTTCCACTACACGTCTAACATCCATCAAAGAACTGAAAAACTAGTCACTTACCTGGTCCCGGCCTTCGGGCTTGGGTCGGGAATGACCAAATTAAGACCAGTTTTAAGACCAGTTTAGACCGGTTTTGAACCTATCCACCGCGGTGGATAGGTAATATTTGACCAGTACCTGGGCGTACGCGCTCAGGTTCCCCACATTAAAAAAGACCTTGTGTCACATCTCTCTCAAGTGGGGGAGAAGAGTAAATAATTTCACACTTAACAGGGAAAATGGCTTTGACTTCAGTAAATTCTGTAGTTTGTCAATATGTCATCCATGTTTATGACGTCATCAACAGATAATGACGTCATTTTTCTTGAACTTCATTGGGCTACCGGAAGCTGCTGTAAGTGCACCGTTGATTGCAAATGTAGATCTCTTCAAAAGAAAAAGATGTGAGCAGCTTCATTTTTAACAGGTGTGCTAGCTCCACCTTTTTCTTTCGTAAGTTGTTCGAAATGAAAGCTGTCTATATCGCTAAAACTAAAGAATTTACCTGATCTCCCACAAAATTAATGACCAATGAAATAACATGAAAAGGAACCATAAAAAAGAAGGTTCACTTTTTTAAAATATCGACGCGACTTTCGACTTTTTCGTACCTGTTAAAAACAGTTGGATAGCTGGATTGTTTAAATTGTTCTAGATAGAATTTCGCTTGGCAGCATAGATTACCGATGAATATTCTTGAAAATGGCAAGCGAACGAGAAAAAGTGTACACTGTAAAGTAAAAAAACAAAAAACAAGCTAAGCATCAGAAAAGCTTACTATATACTCAAAAACTGAATAAGTTACAAAACTGAAAGTAACTTGTTTCGTTCTCTTGGTAATCAACGCCTGGATTCGACCATGACCACCGATGGTCTCGATTCGACTCACGCAGACTTCAACCCTAGAGGAAAAAAATCAAGGTGGCTATAAATAAAACCGTACGCATGGGATTAAAAAACTCTAAACACATGTCCGAGCGCGTTTCTAACGACACTCAGACGAGTCGAATTAAATGTCGTTGTAGCTGGGTGAAGCACATTTCAAATTTGCATAGCTGGGCCCAGCGGGCGCAGAATGAAGGCGCTTTCTGCGATTTCAGCGTGAAAGTATGTAACGAAACCTTCCGAGCACACAGTATCATCATCGCTTGCCATAGCGGCCTGTTCCGGAGAGTGGCAAAGTCGAATCTTGGCAAAGACGGTCACATCTACATCAAAATAGATAACATTCGACCAGAAGTGTTAGGTCAATTACTGGACTATGCCTACAAAGGGAAAATTGAACTAACCAAGAAGAATGTGGCCGAAATCGCTAAATCAGCCGTAGATTTCGAAATGGCTGGAGTTTTGCGTATTTGCTTGGATTATATATCAAAAATGGACGCTGAGCAAGCATTACTGATTCTTTGCACAGAAGGAATCCCGAAATCTAATTTAGTATTTCGTCGGGCTTTTGATTATACTGTTTGCAATTTTAGAACTGTGTACCCTCATCAAATGTTTAACGACATTAGTGTCAATCTGTTACTCTGCATTTTGCGAAGCGACGACCTTGTCGTCTGCAGTGAAATGGAGGTTCTTGACGCCTTGCTGAAATGGACTCACCATAATTTTGAGGTGCGCAAGTGTCACTTTAAAAAACTTATTCACCAAGTCCGGTTCTGCCAGATGGAAATGGACGAGCTGATATGGGCGTCGTCTATATCGGACTTGTTGCCTAAATATTGCCATAAAATTTTGATCCATGCCAACTGGTTGGTTGCACTTCGTCGCCTTGGTTACCGAGATCCTTTACATTTGGATGCTGGGAAACCAAGAAATTATCTGTATTTTCGGACAGAAACCAAAGAGCGTCACAACGCAGAAGAAAAGAATCAAAACTGATAAATCTTTTCTAGAAATCTATACTTTTTTCTGATGATCGATAATGTTTTTGTTTTTGTTTTTTTCTGGAAGTCTATAATTTTGTTTTTGGAAGGTGATAATTTTTTTCTGGACCTTGATAGATTTTTATAAAAACCGATAATTATATCTAGAAACAATTAAGATTTTTGTAGAAACTGAGACATTTTACTGCAATTCGATATTTTATTCTGGAAGGCCATACGTTTTTTTAGACATCAATAAATTTTTATAAAAACGCTAATTTTATCTAGAAACGATACCTTTTTCTATAAATGGATAAATTTTACGGGAATCCGATAATGTTTTTTTTTTTCTGAGAGGCGATATTCTTTTCTGGACCTCAATAAAGTTTTATAAAAACAGATAATTTTATCTAGAAATGGATAATTTTTTTAGAAACCGATTTGTTTAACGGCATATCAACTCCTCATGGGTCATTTAATGCCGAAATTATATTTTCTTGGGAGCTTTGGTAAGTTTTTTTTCCCCAAAAGTGTATTGCTGGTAAATTTTTATTTTTTACTATGAAAATATATTGCTTGCAATTTTTTTAAACGTATTTTTATATTTTTACGTTTTGACCCAAGTTTGGATGCTCACTATTTGCCAGAAAGCTGGGACCCAAACAGGTGCTATCACCCCAGGTCAGGGTAGACTCGGGAACGAGAGCAATTAAAAAATGGTTCCATGCTCCACAAAATCTCCTGATCAGAGGCCTTACTAACGGATGTAGTTTATTGTCATCACCAGAGAGAGAGAGAGAGAGAGAGAGAGAGAGAGAGAGAGAGAGAGAGAGAGAGAGAGAGAGAGAGAGAGAGAGAGAGAGAGAGAGATAGAGAGAGAGAAATAGAGAGAGAGAGAGAGATAGAGAGAGAGAGAGAAAGAGAGAGAGAGAGAGAAAGAGATAGAGAGAAAGAGAGAGAGATAGAGAGAGAAAGAGAGAGATAGAAAGAGAGAGAGAGAGAGAGAGAGAATAAGAATAAGGCAAGAAAGCTAGAGAAAGAGAGGAAAAGAAAGAGATCAGTTTGTAGATGTTGGAAAGGATTGATTAATTGATTTAATTTATTTTTCAGTGGCATATAAACTCCTTATAATCAACTCCTTTAATACCGAAATTAATTTTCTTGGGAGCTTTGAAGTAATAAAAATATGATCTATGTTATTCTGCTTTCACAATTGAATACATGGTAGATGATACTCAGATTTTGTGTATATACATGTTTGTATAGACATAATTACTAAAGACGGTGGTCAGTGATATGAGTGTTTTATGTTATAGTTCTGTGGAAGTTATATTTTGAAATACAGTTTGATTTCTTTAAGAAATTGTACGATATTATATGGATTAATGTCATAAAAGACCTCTTCCATGTTGGCTGATTTTGTTTAGCGGCATATCAACCTTTATAGGTTATTTAATCCGAACTCTAAATATTTGGTTTGTTTTGTTTTGTTTAGTAGCATATCAAACTCTATGGGTTATTTAAAGCCGAAATCTAAATATTTTGGTTTGTTTGATTTTGTTTAGCAACATATTAACCTCTATGGATTATTTAAAGCTGAAATTTGAATATTTTAAACACAATTTTATGGCTTAAACTAGATATATTTTGAATGGAATTGTATGCCTTCAACTACAGATAAGATGTTGGTTATTTTTGCTATTAAAATATATTGTTGGTAATTTTAGTATAAGATATATTGCTGGTCATTTTGTTGCAAAAATGTCTTGCTGCTAATTTTACTATATATAGTTGATGTTGCTAATGTTTTTTTTAAATATAAAATGTATTTTTGCTAATTTTACTATAAATAGGCACTGTTGTTAATGCTTTTTTTAAATATAAAAATGCATTGTTGTTAATTTTGCTGTAAAAAGGCACTTTTGCCAATGCTTTTTTTATATAAAAGTGTATTGTTGCTAAATATACCATAAATAAGTACTGTTGCTAATGTTTTTTATACATAAAAATGTATTGTTGTTAATTTTACTTTACATAGGCATTGTTGCTAATGTTTTTATATGAAAATGTATTGTTGCTAATTTTACTTTCAATAATGCTAATGTTTTGTTTTTATTTTTATATAAAAATATATTGCTGATATTTTACTACTTTCATAGTGTTTTGTTTTTGTTTGAGGGTTCACTATTTTCCCATAGCTGGGGCCCTAACAGGTGATACAATCAAGTGTCAAGGTGAACCTGGGAACAACAGCAATTAAGAGGTGGTTCCATGCTCCTCAAAACCTTCAATCTCGCGATAAGAGGTCTTGTAGTTTATCATCGAACCTAGGACTGGCTGGAGGGTTTGAGTTTTGTTTAACGGCATATCAACACCTCTGTGGGTTATTTAATACCAAAAAAGGTGGGGTTTTAAGGTATTTTTTTTAATGTTTGGTTATTGTAAGAAGGTTGATCTAGTCAGATCTTGATGAAAATTTTTGTTGGGGATCACCCCTTTTTTTTTTTTTATACAAGAATGAACTTGCCGATGTGTACATATAATCCTGCCTATACAGAGAGCAGGAGTTGAGGAGTTGAGTTGAGTAGTTGTTCAGCCGTTTAGTTGGTCAGTACGTTGATGCATATTAAATTGGAGTTGTTTTGGATAAAGATTCATTACCCAGACATACTTCGTCACTACAAAACTATATATATTGATTCCTACTAACAGTATTCCTGAATTGACTAACCCATGTTCCAGTTTGCATATTTTTGTTCAGTATAATGTATATTTCCTATCTCCATATCCGTTTCGTCATTTATTATTTTGTGTGGTTTCTCAACTAGAATCCACAACAATTTTTAAAAACTTTTTTTTTAATTTTAGAAAACTGAAGATATTTTTTTAGTTTTGTATTAAAAAATGTATTGCTGGTAATAATTTTTTTCCCTCAAAAATGTATTGTTGGTAATATCTTTCCTTCAAAAATGTACATTTTTCTATAAAAGTCTATTTTTATGTATATATTTCTATAAAAGTGTATTTTTATACTTTCATAGTGTTTTGACCCCAGTTTGGGGGGTTAACTATTTGCCCATAGCTGGGGCCCTAACAGGTGCTACCACTCTGGGTCAGGGTGGACCTGGGAACAACAACAATTAGGAGGTTGTTCCATGCTTCTCACAACGTCCCAATCAGAGGACTTGCTGCCGGATGCAGTTTATTGTTAAACCCAGGACCCTGGATGGAGAGGAACAGAGATAAATATGCTATCTTTTATCTTCCTCACCTGATTGAAAGATGGAAAAGAATAGAGGTAGGAAGGTGAGGGGAGAGAGAGAGAGAGAGAGAGAGAGAGAGAGAGAGAGAGAGAGAGAGAGAGAGACCAGAAAGAGAGAGCCGGAGAAAAAGAGAGAAAAAGAGAGAGATGAGATAAGGAAGGGAAAGGAGGAGAGTGAGAGAGGAAAAGAGATAAGAGGAGAGAAATAAATTGAAAAATCTCAACTTAAACACACATAAATTCTGATGCATGTAGCTATATGAAGTTGTACACATACATACACACAAATACAAACGTATACATATACACATGTATATATAGTAATATAGTGATATACTAAGCCCAGTTTAGAGGGAAAATACTTTTTAGAGAGAACAAGAAGTTCCTTTTATTTGTCGACTCACATACTGACCACTGCTGCCAAATGGGACTACGTAACCAAATCAGATGTTAAGTTCACACACACACGCGCGCGCGTATAATATATTAAGTGTCAATAATGGTATTTGTGCCGCTATACGTGTTTCGAGTTCAAAGTTGACTCTCTTCAGGCGAATAAATTTGTGACTTTACACATCGAGAACAGTTTGTCTTTCTGATGGCCGAAAATACTGTGTAAATGTTCGGCGAGCAGGTCAGAAATTTCATATGCGTGCGTGTTTGTAAGTTGTTTTTTTTCACACTCGCTCGTTAAATCTCTTCCGTTATAGAAATCATTCACCATTCGTTGGCCAGACAATTCTTTTTTACACGTGGAGCATTGGAATAAATTAGAAGATCTTTAACAGACACATCAACTACCGAGAATTTTCCAGAGCATGCCGCATCCTGGCACTCTGATAGGGGACACTGCAGCAAAATCCCTACTCACGCGCATCGCATTTCAGACTCTTCTTCTTTTCAGCCTACGAGAGACAACCAAAAAAAATTCACCTTTCACCTTTCACAAATTTTTCTCATTTTTCCATTTCACCATGTGCTTTTTGAGAATCCAATATGGCTGACCAGCAGTCAGACGTTTCAGCAACCTCCTCCCACACCTATGAGCAACGTCTGTGCCCCCACCTTTTTTTTCAGCAACCAGCCCTCTCTGTCATTTTTGGCATGATTACTACTACTACTACAGGCATCATCATCAACGTAACCAAACCACCATCTATACGGACATATTGAAAAAAATATTTTTAATATTTGTTTCAATCTAGGGGGGGCTATTTGTAGGTCTCATACATTGACACCCACACACACACATACATACGCATGGTCACGCGGCGTCTACGTGACAGTCGTAGTTCCCGCCAAAAACGAAGCCTTTAAAAACCGAAAACAGCACGTGAGACGGCAGTTAGGATTTCGTCCCGGGGCGAGGGCAGACAAGAACAGACATGCCTCCCTAACACATACAAACACACGCGCACTAATTGCGGGTAGCAGTTAGTGGCGCATATATTTTTTATTCTCTTAATTTTCTTCTCTGACATTAACTTTCATTGAAACCGGACTCTACAACTTCTTATGCATGCTTTCTCAACCCTATGTAACCTTTTTCAATATATTGTTTTTCCGTTTACTTTCGCCTTCTTGTTCATTCATAAATCTTGCTTCAAACCTTAACGAATGTTACGTCGAGTCGACCGTTAAAATATAAATTAGTAAGTGGACGGCCTTCATCCACTACACACATTCGCACATTAAATCTCTTCCGTCACCTTTCGTTGACCAGAAAAAAAACTTTACACTGACTCGCGAAATTTAATTTCGTCTTTATACTTCAAAATTGTTTTCAACGATTTTGATTCAGTTTTACCCTCCAGGTCTTCTAGCTCTTTTTTGTTGTTTTCGGAATAATATTCTTTCCAATGGTTCGCAAATTTTTTTTTTGATCGAGTTTGAATTTAGTGTGTTTGTGTATGTGTAGGGTTTTCATTTTGTTTTGTTGAGGGAAAGCTTGTCTTTTGTTATAAATATTTCTTCCTGCATCATGAGCGTGTCATAGTCTGCATTTTGGCAGATAAACATTACTCTTAATTTATCTCCACTACATTTCCCAACACAGTCTTTTAGGCTGTCAGAAAGACAAACGGATCTCGATATGTAGTAAAGTCACAAGTTTATTCACCTGAAGAAAGTCAACTTTGGACTCGAAACACGTGTAGCGACACAAATACTATATTAGACACTTTTTATATAATACAAAAAATTAATATTAATAATAATAACAACAATAAATCTACGCTTTAAACAAAACGTTCACGGCTTTTCGCACTTTTTTCTTCAATACCAATTTCTCCTGTTGGAACAATCCCTATTTCTGTTTTCAATATATTAATAAAAAGAGACAAGAGGAAAAACTATATTTTTTTTGTTCTTTTACAGATATATGCTATTCTCCACTGTCTCAAAAGTACTTACTGACCTAAGGAGCGACTACTTCAAAGACATTCCTCACATACCTCCGCTCCCCACATTCCTAAGCCTTTAATCTCTTTCAGCTCATTATTTGCCATGAACATTCTAATCTCCGTTGGACCTTTATTTCAAGTATTGCTTTAATTGTAAAACATTAATTGATATGTGTATATCTAAAATGTTATTTTCAACTCAAATTGCCTTTCTTGATTTTATAATCATTTTATGACTTATAGTGGGCTATCTACCACAAGGCCAAATTTCATTAACCTGCAATGATATACAACTACCCTTCATTAGAACGGAATCCTACGACAACTAGAAAAAGAATAGATAAGCAACCCACTATACTACCACATATGGTCTCGTGCACCTACTATTTACGTTGAGCTCCTTGATAAAATCCAAAGAAGAATCAGCAATATTATTGGTCATGATCTGGCCTCTCAGCTTCAGTCACTTTTCCACCACCATAAAGTTGCCTATCTGCACCTTTTTTAAATAAATACTTTCATGGTAATTATTCGGATGTGCTTTTCACTATGTTACCGACACTGTATGAATATAAGCGCAGTACTAGATTGGCGATTAGGTCTCACCAGTATACAATTGATTTAACTAGATATAATCGTAAGTTCTATGCTAACAGTTTCTTTCCTTGAACTTCTTGCTCGTAGAACTCCCTTCCGGCTCATTTTTTCCAGTCAACTTTAATCTTCAAAATGTCAATGTCAGTCACTAGCTACTTGTTATATATTACACTGCTGCTGGACAAACGACAATGTAGAACACGCATATATATATATAAAAATATAATCTTATATTTTTATTTTTCGTTGGTGATGCTTGTGTGGAGCAGGAGAACAGCCGGAGAGATTCGCGCACACGAAGAGGCCGTCGAGAGTCGTTAGCCAGTCTCTGTCTCTTCAGCCGAAAATTCTAGGCTGTATATAATCTTAAAACTCTCACAGATTTTGCTTATTCGAGTTATTGCTTTATTGACGTCATCTATTTTTTTATTTTTATAATCGTTTCACCCCGAGCAAGGCATTCCACTCCCACTATTGCGCAGGGGGTTACATAGGGGGGAAAGTGATGAGAAAGGATGGTTAGATATAGGAAATGTCAGAAGGAGGGTGATAGACGGGTAAGGATACCGAGAATGAGGGTTGGGTAGATGGTGAGAGTGTTGGGAGAATAGATGCAAGTTAGTGTGATAGGAGGTGTCTATTGACCTTACATTTAAACTCCTGGAGATTGTAGCTGACGGGAAAGCAGGCATGTGGAAGGGAATTCCACCGGCGGGAAGCGCGAGAAAAGAAGCTGTTGGAGTAGAAATTACGGTTACATCTTATATGTTTCACTGTAAAAGGGTGGGACCTAGTTGCTAATCTATGGCCGGATATACCTGTCAACCACCCTTGTCTTTGGTTAACTTTTATCTATCACCATTTTCGGCCAAGCTTCAACTCCCTCACTGATGGTAAGAGATTCTGATCCAGAAATTGTTGGTAGGACTGATCTAAACTTATTTATAAATGGAACTCTGTGTGTGTGTGTGTGTGTGTGTGTGTGTGTGTGTGTGTGTGTGTGTGTGTGTGTGTGTGTGTGTCCGTTACCTGTAGACTCCAAAACGGCCGAAACAATTTTCTTGAAAACTTACACAGTTGTACTATAAGTGTCTCTGGGAGTTCTTAGCTAGGTTTTGTGTCGAGGTACCCCTGATAAATATCGAAAATCGATAATCGAAAAAATCGGGTTATAGAAGGAGTGGTCCGGTTTTAATCAAATTTGATACACTCATAGACAAAGACATAAGAAACGATATTCAGAAGTTTCAATGTTGCAGTTCTTACAATAGTGCAGAAAATTGATAATATATATATAAGGCAAGATGTTTGTGTGTGTGTCTGTTTATCTGTCTGTATGTCCTTTATGCAAATCCACAATTTTTATCCGATTCTCACCAAACTTCACACAAATATTCTTTAGGCTGAGCATGGATTAGTTTTAAAGCTTTCATTACACCCGAGCAACGCCGGACTATACTGCTAGTAATTCATATTTCCCTGGATAATATAGAATCGGCCTGGTCCAGAGTCAGGAAAGCAGCCCCAGATCTTAGCATTTCCACCACCATGCTTCACTGTTGAAATGAAGAAAAATGGGTTCTACAGCAGGACAATGACCGTGAGCATACCAAGGAATGGTTAAAAATGAAGGGGATTCGTACTCTGGATTGGCCTAGTCAAAGTCCGGATCTCTGTCCAATAGAAATGTAGTGGCTAGACCTGAAACTGGCGGATTATGCCATATGTCTCTCCAAGCTCGAGTACATTTACTTCAGTTGCAGCCAGAGAGTCTTGTCACTCCCAGAAAGTGATTTGTGGGTTGGCTTTTACCTATTTTTATTTTTTATTTTTCTAGTGTTTCTTAGTGATATTTTTGATGGATGTCCTCTTCTAGGAAGAGTTGTGATCATGTTGAATGTCCTCCATTTGTAAATTATTGTAGATTATTTTTTAAATGGTCATATAGCTTTCCCCAGACTGGTGAAAAGTCAATAACTTCTTCCTGATGTCATCAAGTATCTCTTTCCCCCTCGGCATTGTTAATCCATGAAGTCATTACAGTAGATTCGCTAATTTCCCCTGTTCTTTAATCTTGAGTCTTTTAATCTCTTTTAATTGTCCAAGCAAGTCAGTCAGTTAAGTACCATACGTGATACACGCTGGGGCGATCATGTCTCGATAGAGACATGACTGACCGGGCAGAAGATTATCCCGCAGTAGGTTGCCATTGCTTTCTGCGATAGACTGGTTGCCAGCCAAGGCTATAGAAACCCACTCTGTCCTATTATTTAATCCATAACTGAAGGGAAGACAATTAAGTGTCATACGTGATACACGCTTTGAGCGATCATATCTCGAAAGAGACATGACTGACTGGGCAGAAGATTATCCTGCAGTAGGTTGCCATTGCTTTCTGCGGTAGACTGGTTGCCGACCAAGGCTATAGAACCCAATCTGTCCTGCTATTTGACTCATAGCTAGAGGAGGAAGAGATGTATTATATTATTAAGTAGTAATTTTGGGGATCAGTTTATTACTTCATTACAATAGAAAACTGGTCCCCCACTTTATGA
>JBBBDQ010001063.1:3815000-3907500 GCA_037127315.1 Ascarosepion bandense | reverse complement strand
GACTATAGTGACAACAAAGTAGAAATGCACAGATTATTTTTTCTTTCAATTTTTTGTTCTATTTTACTTGGTGAAATATACATACTACATATGTATAATATAATAACCAATATTAAAAAAAAGTAGTTTTTGGTAATTCGGGGCTTCCGTTGGGAAAAATCACATTGTCACTATATTTATATATATATATATTTTAATTTTTGTTTAATCATTTCACCCAATGCAAGGTAGTATTACTGCCACAGGTGCGCAGGGGGTTACATAGGGGGAAAGCGATGGGAAAGAGGGACAGGTTATAGGGGGTGTCAGGAACAGAGTAATAAAAGGATGAGAATACTGGTGAGATGGATAGAGAAAAGAGCTTGAGAGAAAGGATGCGAGTCAGTGAGATAGGAGATGGCTATTGACCTTACATTTAAATTCTTGGAGATTGTAGCTGTCGGGGAAGCAAGTATGCGGAAGGGAATTTCACAAGCGAGAAGTGAGAGAAAAGAAGCTACTAGAATAGAAATTGCGGTTACATTTTATCGTTTTTTTATATGTCTGTTGTATAGTTGAAACGTTAGGGTGACCAATATGGTTTAGATGTGGTTGTGATTATAAATGAATCAAGCCCAGGTTTGTATGAACTATACCATCAGTTTTATTTTTGTTGTTGACTCCATAAGATTTAAGCCTTTGGGAGTTGGTTAAGGTTAATTTGATTCGACCCTGTGTCAGACTTAATCGAACTCCCTACAGCTTACAAGATTTATCCAGAATTATCACCAGAAGAATTATCAGAAGTTTTTCATCGTTATCAGAAGGTTGGTTGTCGGCAGGTTGGAATATGTGGAATTGTGTGAAATAAAGTAAAAATAAAATATACATTTTTCATGTTAAAATAGAAATTTATTAAAAGGAAAGATTAACAAGAATAAGTATTAGTTTGAGTTAATGTTCAATGAGAAAGTTAAAGGTATCAAGATTTGTAGAAAATGTTTGCAGTAGTAATTGTTGATAAAGTATATGCGTGCGTACATATGTATATATGAACGTTTGTTTGATAGGAATGTCTTTGGACGGAGAAGAAGAAATAAAAGAAATCAGCACACGAGAAAGACAACGAATGTCCGGGTCAGCTTGAAGCTTTTCCTGTTATATTTTAGCTTGTCTCAGTTGGAGTACCATACGTGATACATGCCCGGACGATCATGTGTCGAAAGAGAAATGACTGACTGGGCAGAGGATTTTCTCGCAGTAGGTTACCATGTCTATGCTGTTTCCATGTGTGACTGTCTGTGATTGACGCTGACCTGGATTTTTTTTTATAGTATTCAGATTTTCGCACTGACTCGCGAAGTCCTCAAGTCTTGCAAATCGCTCTCATTGGTCAAAATCAATTTAACACCTACTTGCGAAATCTGGTTTCTTTAAGCATATGGTCAATCCTTTTTCTATTTGGGAAAAACCAGGATTTCACACGTCATTGTTAAATTTTGTAAAAGCGAAGAAGGTTGATTTTCATTTTAATTCTTAATTTCTTATCCACTACAGATTACAAATTTTTGTTATATCTTCACCATTTTATGTGTATATCGGTGTTAAGTTTATAAAGAGTTTCAGTGAATATATCATAATTGTCTCTATATGCGTGCGTCCGGTGTAAATGTTGTTATTGGCATGTGCTAATTTGTTCCGGTATTTGAGTGGGTGGATTGCCTCTTCTTGAATCAATTCTTGGTTTTATACTCTTTTCATGCATTTTTAGCACATCTTCCTTTGGCTGGTTGCTTGAATCTCTGATGGCTGAAACGAACTCACACACGCGTGTGGACAACTAACGAACGCGATAATAGAGGGAAGAAAGCTACCCACGTGTTCGTTGTAATGTAGTTATATTTTCTCAAGGTCAAGTTGACCAAGATTATGTCCGGGTTATAGAAAAGAAGGAAAGGATATATATATATATATATATATATATATATATATATATATATATATATGAGAGAGAGAAAATTTCACTGTCATTTTATTCGTAAATAGGAAAGGGTATTATATATTTCAATGCGTTTTTACTGTCTAATTACCACATATCTACTCTCGTTTTTTCTCTTATTTGACCTCAAATGTTCCATTTAAAACTAAAAGTAAGAGATAAGTTTTCATTCAGTTGTTGGTGTACTGTAGTTACAATCGTCTATTTCAAAAAGTAAATTTTATCTTAGAGAAGCAAAAGAAATAGTTTCCGAAGAAAAAAAAGTTGTTTGTCGTCTTCCCACTGCGAGGAAGGTAAGAAAATCTTTTTTGCTGTTATTTAATCATTTTTTTAAAAAAATTTTCCTTTCAGAATGACTGATTTAAAAACTCACGTCGTTCCTTCCTAGTAGTAAGAAGTGAAGGAGTTGTTACAATCTTCCTAAAAACCGATTCTTTTGATTCATGTTACACAAATTTCCACCACTCACTAGTCGGATGTGAACATTCCAAGTCTGAAACCTAAATAATAACAAACATTTTGATGGAAAAAGGTTCGTTTTTGTTAAGATTGGGGTCTGTTTTCTTTATACTATGCTGTTTGTTGTTGTTTTTTTTTCAGCGAATTAGTTTAGGTACTTAACTGTAGTGTAGTTTGGCGTATTGGCGAGGGGCAATGGTAACGATTCTCTGGTTGTAGTGATAGAAAATAAAAAGTGCACTATTTAAAAAAAAAAGGGGGGGGGGGATAGAAAAGTTTTCAAACCATTTTGGTTTGCCATAAAGAAATAAAAACAAAGAGATAAAAAAAAGATAAAAGAAGCCAACCCGTAAATCATTCCTAAACGCAGATAAGCCTATTGCTTCCACTTCACGTGATTTTTTTTTCAAAGGAGCGAACCTTGACCTTGTCAGCAAAAAACAGCAGCCAAGAGATGTTGTTAACAGCTGATTATAAGAATCAGCGTCACAAGATCAACAAAGCGCAGTATCTTTTCTCAGATATATTCACTTTCTGCTCGTCGGCCATCTGCAGCACTTAACGGAGACTTTTCGCAAGTTAAGCAGTTAGACAAACAGGCTGTGAAACGAATGCGCGTAAGTTCTACTCAACCATTTCTTTTAATGCCCACTTTTTGTTTTCTCTCTGAACATTTTCGCCAAGAACTTCCTTTGAACTATTGAATCCTTGACCAAAATTTGTGTTACTTATTACATTAAAAATAATTGTATTCTTCGTGTTATTCATTCTTACATGAAAACCTTTCTAACAATAATAAATCTTTATCTTTTCAACGCAAGAAAAAGCTTTGACTTTGATTAACAAGCAGTCGAAGGGGAACAACTTTTTTCTCGTACCCTATGTATCTTTAGTATCTTTATTGCTGTATTTATTGAATATACATATTTATTTATTGGTTACAAATTGGAGTTGTTGTCTTTATTTTTCTTGAATCGTATGTTGGACGAATTGTAATATAAAACGTAAAGGATTAAAAATCCTCTACACATGGTGTCCTCAGCATCCTTTTAAAGAACCACATTTCTGTTGCTTCAAGTTTCTTTTTCATTGTCCAACAACATTCATTATATGGTAAACAGATATCACGGAAGAAATTTTTTTACTCTTTTCTTTGTTTGTAATGGAGTTTTTCTGTTTCTCATTAGCACTCTGCATAGTTTTTTTTTTTTTTTTTTTTTTTAATAAAATGATTTTTGTTTAGAAACCTAGACTAAGAAGATTCCTATTTTAATTCGTTCTGTTGTCATTGGGCACCCCTTCATATTACCTTGTACCCAACTAAGGTAATTTTCTTAAAATAAAAAAAAGAGCAATTTTGTAGAAGCTTACTTTTTCGAAACATTAAGGTCAAAAGAAATTAGTAAGTCTAGTCACTTAGACTACTTTGGGACATAATTTCAGATTGGACGTTTATTGCCTCTACACCGGTTGTTTTTTTATATTTGTCTTTTTTTAATCATTTATTTATAATTAATTTGTTCGTTTCTCTTGTCACAACTGTACGTACAGCATGATCTATATCCCCACTTTATCTCCGTAACAGTCCACTTAATGGGGAATAATAGACATACGGGCACTTAACTAACCCAACCGGATAGACTTCCTCGATTCCATTCAACAATCAAGCTAATAATACACAGATGCTCAGAATGAACCAGTTTCTTGGAGGACGACAAAGAAGTGTCTCTTTTGTTTGATTGAAGGAACGACGTACTCGCCTTTTCTCAGATCGAACTCCTACAGGCCAGACAAAGACGAATTTTCTTTCGTCTAGGCAAGTCCTGTCCAGCATTTCTGCTATTCTTTTCTGTGGTGTTTTTTTTTGGGGGGGGGGGGCACCTGGGTGTGGTGTGGTTAGCAAGCTTGTCTTACTAGAACCTATTTATTACAACTGAGGAGTGAGTTTGATCCTCACTGAGTACCCCATATTTTCGGCCTTGTACCACATCTAAGCAGCGTTTAGAAAATCAGCTATTCTGTGGTTTTCTGCCACAGATTCTCCGCAAACTTAGTCTTGTTGAATGTTGCGAATTAACGTTGTGAGTTCAAACTTCCAAGTCAAACCTCAACCGTCTTAGATTTTTTAAGTAACTTATTTTCAGGGCGATTATAATTATGTAAAAATTAGTCCGTGTCGTGATTCTCGCTAAGTGGCTTACTGCTATAACATTGGAACTATAATTATTTTTGATTACTGTTTTACTAATCATAGTGGTATGATGACGCAATGAAACGTCGGAAAGAAAAGTAATATTGTTAAGAAAAATGCGGTCAAGTTCGATAACTCTGTTAATTATCTCCCCTACATTTTACTCCCTTCCGTCGTTTTACTTTTTCTCTGGAAATATGTGTACTACTGTTTTCTGAGGTACCTTCAATATTTCGGCATAAATTTTCGATCAGTCAGTTAAGTGCCATACGTGATACACGCTTGGGCGATCATGTCTCGAAAGAGACATGAATGACTGGGCAGAAGATTATCCCGCAGTAGGTTGCCATTGCTTTCTGCGGTAGACTGGTTGCCTACCAAGGCTATAGAACTCAATCTGTTCTATTATTTAACCCATAACTGGTGGGAAGAGACGGATTAATACCTTTCCCAAGGGTATTTGTGCGTAAGTGAATGCAAGGAATTCGACTGGAATTCGAACTCGGCTCCCCAATTTCTCGTTCCGAGCCGATTGCACCACAATTGCCTAAGTTTAAAATGAAATAACATTCTTGAAGATTTCATTTTAGATTTAATTAAAAGCTTAATGATTAAATTTATTATTTTCATTAAGTAAAAAATTCTGGTGTATTTCAGATAGAAATTAAATGTCACATTCAATTTTGATTTCTTAAAATTTTCTTAAAAGCGGTCATTTTCTTAATTTTAAGAAATTTGTAAACAAACAAAATTCGATTTTAAAAATATTGACCTGAATCGTTATACCGTTTCGCTGATATTTGAAATTACGCAGCTACCTTAGCCATTTTATTTTTATGTGGACTTAGAAATACCTGCCTGCTGAGTGATAGGCAAAGCTAGAGAGACTATTATTAACAATGTAATCAAAAAATTCCAACATTCGTTTAAAAGATTTTTATAATAATTTACGTTTACAATATTAGAAGTCAAATAAGTAAAAAGATTGAGGAAATAAGTAAAATTCACACAGGAAGATATTTTAATGTAAGAAACCTTGTTTAATTTCACTAAATGGGAGTAACTTCCCCTTATTTCGCTCATGCTTGGAAAGAAAAGTTTCAAAACACAAAAAAAGAAATGCTCTTGAGAACAAGAAGCTGTGGAGAACCATGATAATTTTCCAAATGTATTTTTGTTCATCTGTGTCAGTCTATCATTGCATGATTCAAGAACAGCTGCAGCTATGGCCACTAAATAGACTAGAGCAGTTACAAATAAGTCTACCATCCACCTGTGCATTGAATACTGCTGCTATATCTGGTCGGGTGCTCCTTCTATCCACGTAGGGGTCCTTGACAAAATCCAACAGAGAATCTGTAATGTGACTGATCCTGACTTGGCAGCTCGAATACAGCCACTTTCTCACTGGTGCAATGTGGCTTCCCTGTATCTCTTCTACAAATACTTTCATGGCTTTTGCTCCGACGAACTTAGCTCACTGGTGCCACCTATATATAAATTTAATCGAGCCACAAGATTAGCAACTAGGTCCCACCCTTTTACTGTGAAACCAATAAATTGTAAACGCAAATTCTACTCCAACAGCTTCTTTTCTCGCACTTCCTGCCTGTGGAATTACCTTCCATTTACTTGCTTTCCCGAAAGCTAATCTACAAGAATTTAAATGTTAAGTCAAAAGTCATCTATCTCACTAACCTGTGTCCTCTATCTCATGCTCCTTTGTCTGTCCACTCCACTCTCATCAGTATTCTCATCCGTCTCTTACCCACTTCCTGACACCCCCTATAAGCTGTCACTCTTTCTCATAACTTTCCTTCTATGTAACCCCCTGCAAAACAGTGGCTTTGGGAGATATGATTATAAAAAATAAATAGATAAAAAAATAAAGAAAACATTTTATTTTATCTTTTTAGTATTACTTTTCGAAAATTCCAAGCAAAAATGTTTTTATTTACTTTTAAGGATGGGTTTGATTTACACTATAAGTATAATGATAGTTTAAGCATCACTAAAATGCATGCAAATTTTTGTTAATGAAAGCAGACCTCCCCCCTGGTACCAGTTCTTAAAGATTTACAAAAATCGGGGAATTATTTAATTTCACTGTGTATTCAGTAATGAATGAATTTTATGTTGAACAAGGGATTCTTTTAGAAAAATATTTTAGGGTTAGTTTATTCCTTGGACTTTGGTATATGAATACTTTTAAATTTGGTGGGTATTTGTAAATTTTTTTTTTTCAGTTAGAAAAAAAAAAAAAAAACTATTGAAGATGTTATTTCAGTAAAAAAGTTATGCAATATCAACTAAGATTATACTGAAAATATGTCCAAAACCTTACCAAAAATAATTCAGTAAAACTCAAAAATTTTTTAGTTGGGAGTTATTGTTTGCATAATTTAATAAAACACATTTTTGTCTATACCTTTTCAACTTCAAAATGGACTTATTTTCAGGTAAAAAAAATTAATCAACTCAAAAATGGATTAATCAACTTCAAATTGAGAAAATGTCAAAAACCTAAAAACAATCAACTTCAAAATAAGAATAAACAATTTCAAATTAGAATAAATAACATCAAATTGAGATATTTTTTTTTTTGTTAAATAGAAAATTATTTTTTCAATTAATTTACCCCATGTTTAAGGAAATTCACTGTTCGTCTTCATTATATAGATGAAGAAAAAACCAAAATACAAACAACTTAGAGGCTAAGAAAGCATTGGGTGAGCCTACAGTAAAAGTACGAGGAGCAAGTTCCATATGGACAAAAATGATGACTGATGATGATGATGGAGAAACCTCTATAAAAGAGGCTGAAGAAGAATTAGTAACATCCCCAAAGAGGATTTACCTCAAGAAAACTGTGACTGGCAAAAAAAAGGCCCAGACTTTAGCTGCACATGCCGCAGCAGGACATTGGAAAGACCTGGCAAGAACAATTTTTGTGCCTCTGCCAACAGCGTACCGTTGGTTAGATCAGGGTGCTGATAAGAGTGACTCTAGGGGAGGAGTAAGAAAATAATAAAATTACGCAAGAGCATAAGATTTTTATGACTAAATTAATTGAAAACTCTCCGAGGGTCACTCTTCAAGACATTGTAAATAAGTTGGTCATAAAGTATGAGGTTTGTGTGACAAAAGCATGCATAAGAAAGCACTTGAACTCCATGGCCTTTACTTTAAAAGCGGTTTGTTATGAACCAGAAACTGCCAATAATAATATCAATAAGGCCAAACGTAAGGATTACGCAGTAGCTTTGTTAGAATTTCAGTCCCAAAGTGTGCCAATTCTTTATATGGATGAAACCAATTTTAATCTCCATATTTCAAGAACAGAAGGTCGCTCTAAAAAAGGCATGAGGTGCACTACATTCGCGACCGGATCCAGGAGAAATAACATCCATGTTATTGGATGTATTAGTAATAATGGATAAATTCATCATAAAATTAAAAGAGGTTCTTTCAAAAGAGAGGATGCAAAAGAATGGACCAGAGAGTGCCTTAGAAAGGCAAATGAAATTTATGAAAGGGGAGTTGTCTTAGTTATTGATAATGCTCCTTGCCATACTTCAATTGAAAAAGTTGTGGAGGAGGACGAATTTAGGCAACACCAAATTTTCAGACTTGCCCCCTATCGTCCGATGTTCAATCCTATTGAAAAGGTTTGGTCAGTCATTGAAGCTGACGTAAAAAGAAATATAGCAGAATTAATTGTTGGGATTTTAAGGGATCTTTAACTACTAAAGAATTCAACCTCAGCAAGTTAGTCGAAGATCTGAGGCAATTAATAATATTTCCCCTGAGACTTGCACTAACTTCATATCTGGAATACAGAGATTACTTCCCTTTGTAATTAACTTAGATGATGTAATCTTTTAAATAAATTTCTTAGGAACGTTTATATTTTTTTATATTCCTTTGAAGTAAAAATAAAAGAATAAATATTAAATTTATTAGTATTATATTAATTCTCAATTTGAAGTTGATTAATCCAATTTGAAGTTGATTATTTCTCATTTTGAAGTTGATTGATTCATTTTGAAATTGATTAATTTTTTTTTACCTGAAAATAAGTTCATTTTGAAGTTGAAAAGTTATAAATTTGACAGGAAAAAAATTACCTTCAATATTTCTTTCCAAAAAGTGACTTATAATTTGTTTTAAAAAGTGACTAATAATTTTTCAATATCAGTTTTTAAATTCATCCTGTTACTGTTCATGAAAATCTAAAACTTACCAAAGTAATCAGGAACAATAAACTATGATACATTTATAGTTCTATCAAAACACACAAGCCTAACATTCCACTGCACCCTATTATATCACAAATACCTACTCCTATATAAATACAGCATTAAATTATCTCTTGAACTTTTACAAATATTAAAAATGGAAAAACCTAATAATGAAATCATAGCATCACTTGATGTTGAAATTCTGTTCACTAACGTTCATGTTAGAGAAACCATTGACTTTAATATAAAAATATATATATATATAATAATAATTCTCTGCCTCCACTGAAAATTCAACCTAAAATACTAAAAAAAAACTACTTTTAACCTGTACCACCAAAGTCCCATTCTATGATCACAGATATATATACGTGCAATGGGGCGGTGTTTTAATGGGCTCATTTCTGGGTCCAACCTTCAGCGACTTCTATATAGCCAAATAGAACTCAAGATAAACATTTCTAAAATAGAAACTATTATTTTGAATTGGAATGAACCAAAGTCCAATATACTGATGATGAGTGTGGAAGCTTTGCTGATGACATAGGTATTCATAGATGGGATAACTATCATCTTAAACAGAAAATCAACATCCTCTACCAAGTGTTCCAATAAATAGGACTCAAGATAAACGTTTCCAAAATAGAAACTATGATCTAGAATTGGAATGTAAACAGTGATAACCACGTACCCTGAATCCATCATAAAAATCCAGGATGTAGAATTAGTAAACACTAAATGCATCAAATCCCTGGATCCCCCATAACGAATTTAGTATAGGAGAAAAGGAAAGTGGACATGAAAGATGTTCTATAAGAATAAAGTGTTGTTGCCGACAGTTGGTTTTGAACACGGATCACCAGAGAGCAAACACAGTTGACCTTGTCTTGAAGTAATTAGGGGTATCATGCTGCTGGGACCATGTGATGCATAAAAACAATATATATGCGTGTATATAGTAAGCATTCATTGATTAGAATTGAGCAGAATAAGTGTTTGACAAAGTATTGTTCGAAGACTTTACTATTCTTGTATCTGTGATTTTACAAAGTGATTTTACAAAAAGTAGGACTCAAGATAAACCCTTTCAAAACAGAAACAAGGATCTAGAATTGGAAAGGAGTGATGGCACCAACACTGAAGCCATCTTAAAAATTCAGGATGTAGAATTAGTAAATACCAGACAAATCAAATACCTTGGCGGATCATCTATAAAAAAAAATTTAGTATAGGAAAGTGAACATGAAATAGGCTACCCCTCAGACTGCTACAAAGCCAAGACATTAACCTGAAAACTTGATTTATATCCTTAAATAGTCTTGTTAGACATTTATATGAATGTCATGTATGGCACCAAACTTATTCAAAAATATCTAATCTCTCAGCTGTATACAATTGCTTTTTAAGATCAATGGTTAAAAATGGCTTTGAATAAACCTGTGGATCTTATCAAAGATCATCCTTCTTAGACCATGTAGATTAACACTACAGAATCATAAATGAAGAATTGTTTCAAATAAGACATGCTACATCACTCGTAGACTTTGAACAGTTATGTGCTTAAATAGCTCCATCAAATTGGCACATTCATATAGATGTTATGCATGGCACCAAACCTATTCAAAAATATTTAATCTAGCATCTGTATACAACTGCTTTCTAAGATCCGTTTGTTTTTCTGTTTAAAAATGGCTTTGAATAAGAGAAACCTGTAGATTTTGTACAAGATCATCCTTCTTGGATCATGTAGACTAACACTACAGAATCACAAATAAAGAAACCTACCAGATAAGACATGCCACATCACTTGAGGACTTTGAAAAGTCTTGTGCTTAAATAGCTCTATAAACTTGAGACATTCATATGGATATCATGCATGGCACCAAACTTATTAAAAATATCTAAACTATCAGCTGTACACAACTGTTTTCCAAGATCAATGGTTAAAAATGGCTTTGAGCAAGTAAATCCTTAGAGTTTTTGCAAAGATCATCCATTTTTGAACATTGTGAACTAGTGCTATAGAATCACAAAAAATGGACTTGATCACTTGAGGACTGCCAACAGTGGCAACAACTGAAATGGATATCGCAAGAGAAAATGACATAATCAAGATGTTGACTTTCCACACTACTTCAAATAAAAGATTAGGAAGGAAACCCCCTTCAATAATGAAAAGAGTGATAACAGCTACAGGATTTAAAAAAGCTATTTTATGAAAAATTGCTTTAAGAAAGAAATTTTAAAAATTTTACCCCAAAACAATACTGGCTGCTCAGTAAAAGAATGCCAAACGTTTCCTTATGGGGAAACAGGTAATATTGCCGTTATCATTGCTTTTGAAGTTATAACATTTTATATTTATTTCAGATAAATTCTTTTCATTTATTTAGCTTGTTGGCAACAATGGTTTAATTTTATCCAGAACTGTTTATATTATTTACTCATTTTATGAATTTGATAACATTTTTTCTTTTTACATTACATATAAAATAAGGATATTAGAGGAATTTCAAAGAATTTTATATGTATCTCTTTTCGCCATGCAAATATTGAGTGTGACAAATTTTAAGTGCTCTTAAATTGAAGACGATATTCGGATTTTATTTTGTTAGGGGCTTGACATAGTAATTATTTATATTTGTTGCTATTGTTTTTCTATTTTTATTTCTTTAGGTTTGAATTAATATTAAACGAAACCACGTCAACTGAAAAATTATGAATCAAACAACAAAGAAAATCAAGCTGGAAGAATCCAGCCCACAAGTTAAAGAACTGGCCACTGCTTTGAGCAAATTTTCATTGAATTTGTACCAGAAATTGTCTGAAGAGAAATCAGCAGAAAACCTGTTCCTGTCCCCTTATAGCATTGCCATTGCTTTGTCTATGACCCTTGCTGGGGCAAAAGGAAACACTTTGAAACAAATGTTAGATGTTTTAAACATTGGAGAAACTGTTGAAAAAGATTTACATCAAACTCATGAAGAATATATTTGTTTACTGGAGAAAGTGCAAAATGGTTTTGTACTTAACACTGCAAACCGCTTGTCTGTAAACAAGAAATTCCACATCCTTCCTGATTTTGTACAGCTGGTTTCAAAGATGTACCATTCAGTAAGTGAAAATGTAAATTTTGGGAATGGTGCCAAAGTGGCCAAAGAAATCAATGACTGGGTTTCTCAAGTTACAAATGGCAAAATCAAAGATCTTATCCAGGATGGAATTCTCACTGAGTCAACTGCCTTACTGTTGGTTAATGCAATTTACTTTAAAGGCAAATGGGACCAGGCTTTCAACCCCAAAAAAACAAAATTAGAAAACTTTCATAACACGGCTGATGAGAAGGTACCTGTTGATATGATGTTCATGAAGAAAAAGCTTCTGTTTAAAGATGATGAGTCCATAGGTGGGAAAATTCTGCAGTTACCATATATTGGGAAGCAGCTAACCATGTACATAATTCTTCCAAATAAAGTTGATGGCTTGAAGGATGTTGAAACCAAAATTAATGCCAAATTCTTGGAATCTTTGCTTTGCAATGATGGTTTTCACTCTGTCGAAGTTGAAGTGTTTTTGCCCAAATTTAAAGTCAGTTGCAGCTTTGAATTGGAGAAGGTTCTTTCTTCCTTGGGAATGATAGACATTTTTAATGAGGACAAGAGTGACCTGTCTGGAATGGGCAATGGTCAGTTGTATGTTAGTAAAGTTTTGCACAAGGCTTTTGTTGAAGTTACTGAAGAAGGTACAGAGGCTGCAGCGGCTACTGCTGTAGCTGTCAATTCCTATTGTTTCAGACAGCCACACATATTTAAGGCTGATCATCCATTTATTTTTTTTATTGCAGACAAACGGTCTCAGATGGTGCTATTCATGGGGAAAATGGTTTCCCCACCAAAATAAATAAATATATTTTTTTCCTATAGAATTCTTATTACTATTTTTAAATTCTTCAGCTGAAAATGTCAAATCATAACTGCTTGCTTGAACAAAATGTTAATTTTTGTCTTTTATTTTTTACTGAATAAAAAATGATTTGTCTATACTTCTGAGATGAGGTACCTCCATTAAATTGCTAAAAACCAGTATGAAGAAAAAAAGGCTCCAAACTTAATAAAAACAAACTTTTTTCATGTAAATGTTTATATTATTATTAAAAGAAAAGATCAAAGTATTTTTTAATTATTTTAAAATTTTTTTAAATCCCTTCTAACACATTAAAAATTTTGATAAAAAATCTAGTTTTGATTTGAGTTAGCAGGTAACGAAATCGTTACGAGAGTTCACAATGGAAGACATAGTATTACATAACTGCTTTTTTCCGGTGACAAACACATTAATTTGAAAATTCTTGCAAATATCAAATAATTGAAGTATTTTAATGAAACTTTCTGGACTTATTCACAAATGAATTAAATTATTTTTGTTGTGTCGTGGAGGAATGACAATGCACAGATATAAATAATTAATACATTTATTCTTGGTAGATACAGTAGTACACGTCCGTG
Source organism: Ascarosepion bandense (assembly GCA_037127315.1). Classification (NCBI taxonomy): domain Eukaryota; kingdom Metazoa; phylum Mollusca; class Cephalopoda; order Sepiida; family Sepiidae; genus Ascarosepion; species Ascarosepion bandense. The sequence goes on along the minus strand of JBBBDQ010001063.1, from coordinate 3,894,126 downwards.
TAGGGTGGCAACAACTAGTAAGCTGAGTAGACAACAACCGTGCTAGCTGTCAGCTGCTGACTCCACCTGTTGCTACTCAATATTAGTCCTTTATATATTGTGAATCGTATGCCACGTGTTTGAGCTACGTTACAACATTTTTGAAATTGTTATTTTTAAGAAATCTTAGTTATTTTCTTTTTACATCAGTTATCCCCCACTCTCTACGTATATTCATGAAATTTTAATAAATTAAATTTTGTTGCAATAAATGGTTTTATTAGTTAAAAGGTCAGAATTTCCTCCCCCTTACTTGAAAAAATATTTGTACAATTTTGTCACTTGTAATCTAATCTTTAACCTGACAATCTGTCAACACGTTTGATATATGGTGACCAGGTCAAAAAGTTCAACTCTGTAATTAAGAAATAGTTTTATTTTAAATTTCATGCTATAAGTACATAATACTTGTGTAAATCAGATTAATTTAACATAAAATTTGCTAATTTTCCAAAAATAATGTGTCACAGATCTATATTTCATTTTTGCAAGATTTTAAAAACTGAGAATTAACTTTTTTTTACAAATGTGTTGATTGCTTAAAAATGGTCAAAAAATTGAAAGATTAGAAAGAAAAAAATTGAAAAATTATAGATTCCAATCAATATACAGTTTTTGTTTAAAATACACCAGAGTATTTTGCTTACTGGAAATAGTAAATTTAATCATTTAGTTTTCAATTAAAATAAAATAAGTTTCAAGAATGTTTTTATTTTTAAAAATTCAACTTAAAATTTAGAGATTGAAAATGAGTGGAGGTACCTAATTTACACCATTTACATTGTTCAGACTATTGTCCTCATCTTTACAACATTTCAGCTGTTGTATACTCCGGCCTTCTTCAGGTGCTAGGAATTTCAAACTGAACCTTTTATTATGATCACTGAAGTATATCATTCTCATTCCATATGCAATGCCACATCTGGTAGCCATGTATTTATCTTCCTTTCATTTAACTTTCTATTTGTTCAGCCTGGTATTGAACTCACAACTCTTTGGGTCAAGTCACTGGAACTAAACAACACCTATATTCACTGAGCTGTGTGTCCCTGAGGACAACAGCATGTTAATTTCTGAAACTTATAAACCTAAAGTCTCAGCAATCATTTTTTTTATTACAATCTTTGATACTAATGATTTTTTCTGGTACTTCGTATTACTGTTTCCCATATTGTATTAATTTCTATGCTTAGTCTGCTTATGAGATTTTTGTAGCCTAGCATATGTGCTGATTCCTTAAGTTTTTGTAGTTTTCAGTGGCGTTCTCTATCTATTATTTCAACTTCATCCCATAGAGAGAGGTGATCCCCTTTCTCCTTTCATATGTGGTCAGCTATGCCTGATTTTTTTTCTATCCCCCCTCGTGTTATAGCCTTATGTTATTCTTGCAGCATTATCTTAAAAGTGCTGGCTGTTTCTCCTTTATATCTCTTTCAACAGCTTCATGGAATAGCATATACACAGTTCTTAGTCATGTTCTCCTCTATTAGGGTTCTTACTCAGGGGAGGTACCTGTGAAGTGTAGAACTACTTCTGAAGGTTGTTGTGATGTTATATGGAAAACAGATCCTATGTATTTTCTCTGATAACCCTTTCACATAGGGTAGACAGACCGAGGCTGTTTTCTGAGTTGTTATCCTCATGCACTCTCTCTTCCATATTTGTTGGAGCTGTTGTCATGTTATATTGTAGGGTACTGCTTATACTGACCATTTCCTGTTTGTATGTCTCTGGGTCACCGCTTATGACTTTTGCTCGATGTTGCAGGTGGTAGACGATCCTTTACATTGCATGGGTGGTGAGAGTTGAAGTTGAGGTTTTGTTTGGTGAATCTTGGATGTGATATATGGATGTCTTGAACCCCACCTCCGTTCAAGTTATTAGCATATCCAGGAATGTTAATTTGTTGTCACTCTTTTTTCCATAGTGAACTGTATGGATGATCTCATTGAGTTCACATGGTCCAGTAGTGTCTGGACTTCTTCCTAGTGTAGCCAGAGTATGAAGGTGTCATCAATTTATCTCGGCCATAGAGTTGGCTTTAGAGCTGTGGATTCTAATATATATGTTAGCCAGTGATGGTGATAATGGTGAGCCCATTGCTAAGCCATCATCCTGTTGATATATGCATGAACTCATTTTGAAGTGTGTTGTTTGTGTACAGAAAGACAGCATCTCCATCAGGTTGTCTAGTGGAATACTGGTACATTCTCCTAGGGATGAGTCTGAGGCCAGTCTGTCCCTGACTAGTGAAAGTGATTCCACCGTGGGTACCTTAGTGAACAGACTCGCCAAATTCAAGCTCACCATCTGGTTGCATTGGATGGGAACATCTAAACTTATTTAGAAATGGAGCTTTGTCTCTGTGTGTGTGTGTCCGTTACCTATAGACTCGGAAACGGCTGAACCAATTTTCTTGAAAATTTATACAGTTGTACTATAAGCGTCTGCGAGTGTTCTTAGCTAGGTTTTGTGTTGAGGTACCCCCGATAAATATCGATAATCAAAAAAATTGGGTTATAGAAGGAGTGGTCCGATTTTAATCAAATTTGATACACTCATAGACAAAGACATAAGAAACGAGATTCAGAAGTTTCAAGGTTGCAGTTCTTACAATAGTGCAGAAAATCGATTATATTTTTTTTTATATATATATATATATATATATATATATATATATATATAAGGTAAGATGTTTGTGTGTGTGTGTGTCTGTTTGTCTGTATGTCCTTTATGCAAATCCACAATTTTTATCCGATTCTCACCAAACTTCACACAAATATTCTTTAGGCTGACCATGGATTAGTTTTAAAGCTTTCATTACACCTGAGCAACGCCGGGCCATACTGCTAGTTTTTAATAAGTTCCACAAAATAGGTGCAGTTTCGAACATATGATAGTGATTTTCCTATCAGTGGGTCAATTATAACTACAAGGAAGAGACTCAGAGGGTTCAGTTTGAAATTCCTAGCACCTGAAAAAGACTGACACATACAATGGCTGAAATGTCATAAACATGGCAGTAAAGATGAGGACAATAGTCTGAACAATGTAAATAGAATAAAATAAAATTTTTTTTCTTTTAAATTTATATTAACATTTTAAAATTCTTCAGCGTCAAACCATAACTGCTTGCATAAATGTTAAATTTTGTCTTATTTTATTTTTTTACTGAATAAAATGATTTTGAAAAAACAAAAGGTTTCAGATGGTGCTTTTCATAGGAGAACTGGTCTTTCTCCAAAATAAAGCTTTTTTTTTTTTTTTCCTTTACAATTTATATCACAATTTTAAAATTCTTTACCAAAAAATATTGCAAAACCAAAAAAGTTGATTTAACCAAGTGTCTGGAATTTTTTTTTATCTTGAGATTAATTTCCGAAATATAAAGTTATCTTTAATTATTTTAATAAAATTAAAAGAATAAGGAATAAAAAAAAAAAAAGAAATTATATTATAAAATTAAAATAAAAAGATCCAAGTTGAAGATATTCAATTATAATTTTGATTTAAGAATTTTTTAAAATTAAAAAGAATGATTTTTTTAAAATTTAAAAAATAATTTTTTGAAAATTAAAAAAAATATAATTAAAAGAAAAGCTGCAAAAATTCAGACATATAAAATTTAATTTTAAATTTTCAAAATATTAAACACAATTAAGTGATTGCGTATTTATTTATTCCTTTGTAAAACTTATATATGCACAAAATTTTCCAGTAGTGCTTTTATTTAAAAATCCAATAACAAAATGTTTTTAATTTATCTTTCAAAAGGCGTGCACTGGGAAAATTTGCATACACTTCATAAAAACAAGAAAAGAAATTCTTAAAAATGAGTTTTAATGAAAGTCAAGTCCTTCATCCCAAAAAAGGAAAGAAAAGATTGTTCATAATATTCGTCTAAAGTGCTGTAGGTGATACACCCATGTGCAAATGATCAGAAATCAGAGAGGTCCACAGCACCATGCTGTATCCCAGTCTTGTTTGTTCAAACCATTGTACTAGTCTTAAGGAGACCATTATTTTCTGCCACAGCTTGAAGTCGTGGGGGGGGGGGATTAATTCCTGAGGCAACTTGAAGTCGGTGGGTGGGGACAGTTCCTCTCTCTGAGGTGACTTTTAGTAGGGCAGGCCAGTTCCTTTCTTTGAAGTTGGTTGGGGGCAGTTCCTTTCTTCAAGGTTGCATGTAAGGTGGATTTGTTTGAAGTTACCTTCTAGCCTTTTCCTAAAAAATGCAGAAACTACAAGGCAGCAGGTGGTTTGAATTCAGTTTTCCTTCTCCTAGACTGGTTGCCAACCAAAGCTATGGAACCCAATCTGTCTAGCTATTTACCCATACCTGAGGTAGGGTGGCAGAAGAGAAGGGTTCAGACCTTTCATGTATGAGATGGGGTCAGACCTTTCATCTAATATCGGATCAAAAATAGGAATCAATGAGCAGAGTTGAAATTCTAATCATGTTCATTGCCTTCACTTACGCGCAAATACCCTTGGGAAAGGTATTAATCCATCTCTTCCCTCCAGTTATGGGTTAAATAATAGGACAGATTGGGTTCTGTAGCCTTGGTCAGCAACCAGTCTACCACAGAAAGCAATGGCAACCTACTGCGGGATAATCTTCTACCCAGTCAGTCATGTCTCGAAAGAGACATGTTTGCCCAAGCATGTATCATGTATGGCACTTAACTGACTGACTTACTTATCCCCATGTGTATGCTACAAATTAAATAGCAGCACAGAGTGGGTCCTATAGCCTTGGATGTCAACAAATCTATCTAAACTTATTTATAAATGGAACTTTGTGTGTGTGTGTGTGTGTGTGTGTGTGTGTGTGTGTGTGTGTGTGTGTGTGTGTGTGTGTGTGTGTATCTGTTACCTATAGACTCCGAAACAGCTGAACTGATTTTCTTGAAAATTTACACAGTTGTACTATAGACATCTGTGAGTGTTCTTAGCTAGGTTTTGTGTCAAGGCACCCCCGATAAATATCGATAATCAAAAAAATTGGGTTATAGAAGGAGTGGTCCGATTTTAATCAAATTTGATACACTCATAGACAAAGACATAAGAAACGATATTCAGAAGTTTCAAGGTTGCAGTTCTTACAATAGTGCAGAAAATTTGATATCGATACCAGGCAATCGAAATTTGACTTACATCCATTCATTTTTCTTTCAGTCTATGGTTTTGCTTTAACTGGAAACAACTATTGCTTTTTAGTCTTTCGTACCAACATCCAAAGAGTGTGAGCTCCAGGACCATGGATTAGTTTTAAAGCTTTCATGACACCCGAGCAACGCCGGGCTATACTGCTAGTGTGTGTGTGTGTGTGTGTGTATATGTATATGTATATATGTGTATATATATATATATATATATATATATACATACTAGGTGCGATTGGTAAATTTTCGCAATTATTTTATTTTTTCAAATATTTATTAGGCTGAGTCTGAGCTCCAGGACCATGGATTAGTTTTAAAGCTTTCATTACACCCGAGCAACGCCGGGCTATACTGCTAGTGTACTATAGAAAGAAGCAGCAACCTACTGTGGGGAATATCTTCTGCCTAGTCAGTTATAACAGAAAAGAAATCTGAAAGCACAAGTGTGTATCACATATGGCATTTAACTGAAGTTCATAATAAACTGCAGGTATTTACATAAGTCTGGCATAAGACTATAATAATGAGACACTGTGAGGATGAAATCTTTGAAAAAAGCTTGTTCATTCTAGGTGAGATGTACTTTCAGAGAACATTCTACTCCAACAGTTTCTTTCCTCGCACTTCCCGACTGTGGAATTCTCTTCCACACGATTGCTTCCCCGACGGCTACAATCTCCAGGAGTTTAAATGTAAGGTCAATAGACACCTCCTAACACACTAACCTGCTCCCATTCTATCAAACATTCTTCCCATCTGCCCAACCCTCATCCTCGCTATCCTTACTCATCTGTCACCTTCCTCCTGACATTCCCTATGTCTAACCACTCCTTCTCTTTACCTTCCCCTATGTAGCCCCATGCGCATTGGTGGCAGTGGAATGCCTTGCTTGGGGTGAGATGATTACTTAGGTTTTCAGAGATGGTATTACCCGACAACTCGGAGCGTGGCTTGAACAATTCTTCCTGATCCCTAACCAGTCTGCTGATGTTGTGTTTGTTTTGGTCTCGGACCAGCCAAATAGGATTGCCCATTATCACCTGGCTAGATTAGTCTTCGTATGCAAGGGGTTGAGTATGTTGTTATGGCCGGATTTACGGGATTCGCAATACAGAGTATAATCAGTAGAACACTGCAACATCATGGGTACCAGATATAACATGACTTAAAATTCGGAGGATTTTTTTTTATTTATATATCAATTATATACACAGATATAATAAGCAAGTCAAAGCTGGTGACGCTCAACAGTTGGCTGGTATTTCAATAATACATTACTAGCGGAACCCGTGGAATTTTCACAGAAGGGTAATTATGATTTCCTGGAAAAATCTTACTTTGTCATACTACAAATGATAGTAACGTCTTCAAACATAAAGGTATTGGATAATAAAATAATGATAACACAGAGTGTAATTTTATTAAAATATCTATAAAAGTAATGTTCATAGAAGCTACTTTACTGTAATCTATATTAAGTGGCATATGCACAGACCATAACCAAAATACTGTATGCTGTTTTGTGAGAGATTTTGAAAGAGAAAATTTTTTTTTTTTTTTTTTATTACTGAAAAATCATGGCTCCTGTGTCCATTGTAAACAGAAAAGACCAACTGAGTAATGGCCAAGGGTGTAGAAGCCAGAAATTTTGTTATTAGGTCACGGGATACGACAACAAACCTACCAATTTTCACTATATTGTACAGTACACACACATATATATACACACACACAATCCAAGCTGTTACTGTTACAGTAATGCTATAGGGTCTCTCCTCCTACTCTCTCACTCTTTACTACCCTTCCGTCTGGCAAAGGTGAGAGAAAGGCTGAAGAGAGTAGCATTTAGCGTAGAGTAGATGGGAAGGAAAAGCTCGTGTAGAGAGTAAATGTGTTATCTTTCTTCAGTGGCGTAACAGATGGAGAAACTAAGTAAGTAACCAAGTAACTAACAAACTAAGAAAAGAATAAGCAGAAATGTTATGATTCTCGGAGATGGGGTTTACTCAATTGTCTTTTAGCATCACGTTCATTTCAGTCCCACTGTATTATTCAAACTGTCTCATTCAAATCACTAGCCCCAACTTATCTCTTCTAGCAACAGGCCCCAACTAACTCTGAATCCTCTAATTTCCTCTTCCACTTTGGTTTTATTAAACAAGCACAAAACTTGGGTGGTAAAGGATAGTCACTGGAGGGTTTCAATTTCCCCTCACTGTATAACTCTTACCAGCTCAAAATGAAAACAACATCAGTTATTCATTTTGACTGAGTTTCTGAGCCCTTCACTAATGAGGGAGAGTGAACTCACTCTCTGTTATCACTTGCCTGTCCATTTCCATCAGTCCAGTAGCACAGGACTGGAAATTCTCACAGTCCAATTTTGACCTTGAATGACAAAAGAGGATGACAATATTATGACTAGTATCGTTTTACTCGAATTTAATCAATTCAGTTACTCTTCCCGACAGAAATAATTATATTTTACTTCTTTTTTTTTTGTTACTTTGGTTACTTTTCCTGACAAAATAGTTGTATTCTCCTATTAGAGAACTCTCTTCTTATCTTTAAAATTAATAAAAACTTAATACCAGCCATCTGGAAATAGGGTTACAACAAAATGGAAAATTTGATTATCTAGCTGCTGTAGATGTAGTTATACAAGTTTAAGAAATTTACATTGCCTGCTGTCAGCGTATATATACATTTTATAAATATCCATATATGTCTTTACAAAACCTTAATTTCCTGCTGTTGATGTATATATACATTTTATAGTTGTTTCTATACATATTTACGAAGCTTTTATTGCCTCCTAACACACTAACTTGCACCCATTCTCTCAAACACTCTTCCTATGTACCTCCTTACTCATCCATCACTCTCCTTCTGGCATTTCCTATATCTAATCGCTCTCTCAGCACCTTCCCCTATGTAACACCCTGCGCTATAGTGAAATGCTTGGGGGGAAATGATTAAAAATGATTAAAAAAATGTATATATACATTTTTAGATGCAATGCACTTCTACATCTTTACAAAACTCAACATATATATATATATATATATATATATATATATATATATTTTTTTTTTTTTTTTTTTTTTTTTTTTTTTTTTTTTTTTTTTTTTTTTTAAATATAAAAATAAAAACTTTAATCCAAAAGGAAAAGCGCGAAGGTAAATCCCAAAGACCCGAACCTAATTAATATTAATATTTTAATATTAAAAACTGATCCAGGTGGAGGTCTCAATGTAATTAATATTTAAATTACAGAGCCAATTATAAATTATAAGCACTAGTTTCATTGGGTAAAACTGTTCTTTGATAGTTTTACTGTGGTTTCTTTCATTTGCCAGTAATCACTTGCATTCCTTGTTGTTGTCTTTTTCATTGTTCCTAATCATTCAACTATGGCAGTGGTTGAATATATTTTTAAGTTTGACATTGAGTGAGTCTAAGCAGCTTTCAAGCTTCACAACTAATTTAGTTCTCAACCAAATTTAAAACAGTTTGCAGAGTTAGATAGGACATCTCCTTAGGTACATTTTGGAAAAAAAAAAAAAATTTGTTCAGTAGAAAAAAGTTACATCAAAATATGTGAAGTCCGAAAAGGGAGACTAACTACATAAGTGAGTGAGTGACTAACGCTTCTAATAATAAATCTTATTCTTTTTAACTTTTTTCTGTTTAATGTTTTTGCATGCGGTTTTCAACATTTAAATTCTGATATCTTTTATTATTTTTGTCTATTAAACATTGCTTCTTATCATTTTATCAGAATTGATTATCAGAATTAATTATAAATAATCAATTTTTTTATTATTTTTAATCAATTGCATATAAATTTTCTTTTTAATATTTTTGAATGTGTTTTTCAGCATTAAATTTATATTACATTAAAAGCAATACCTGGAAAAATCATGGATTACATGGAAAAATGCATGCATGAAAAGTAATCTTCTTAAGATTATAGGTAAGTTTTTTTTAAAGTAGGGAACCCGAGCACATACGCACAGGCCACTGGTCAAATATTACTGAGCCCTCGCATACACGATGATTGGGTCTAAGCTTGTTTTAGATAGATAGAGATAGTGAGTGAATGAGATATGAAAATACTTAGATAGATACACCCTCATGCAAATTAATTAAAACAAAAAAAAAAAATGTCTTCCTTGGATCTTTCACACTTTCCCTGATCACGTATGCATCATCTTTTAGCATTGTTTTTTTGTTCTGAATACATTTTTCTTTACGTTCTTGACTGATAAATTCAATTTGTTTTGTCACCTTGATGGCATTACTGACAGTCAAAAGACTGACACCAACAATATCCGCAACCTCTCTTTAAGGTTTGCCAGTGTGTTTGTGCAGTGCTACAATTTTTGTATACTTCCTTTGAGTAACGTCCCTCACAGAAATGGCGGTAGGACAACTAATCGACAGTTGAGACAATATTTTCTGGGTGTGATAAAAATCTGATGCAATCACAGATGATGCAATATTTTTCAAGGCCAAACAAATTTCATTATACATCCCAAAAATAGCTTCATATTACTGCACACCACTGCAAATTACTTAATCTGAGTAAAAACTAGAAATCGATTACACCCTGTCACTCCAGTAGGTTTAAAACTGACTGTATGGTGAAAGGAAGGAAACTAAAGCAGTTGTTCCAATTAAATTGCACAAGGGTTGTAAACACCCTTAATGTCATCCAATGAAAGATTAACTTAGATTTGGCACAAGACTACAAGTACGAGTATTTTCAAATGAGATTTAATTGTCAACTCAGTCAGTTTAGAATTGACTTCTTAACCATTATGTGATGTTTTAGCAAAAACTACAATTCATCCATGCTTAGAATATTGCTGCAAGATATGGTCTGGTGCTCCTATTATATACTTAGAGATCCTTGATAAAATCCAAAGAAGAATCTGCAATGTCATTGGTCCTGATTTGGCACCTCGGCTTCCCTGTGTCTGTTTTATGAATACTTTCATAATAAGTTTTCTGATAATCTTTCCTCTGTGTTATCTAGAATCTATGAATTTAAGTACTGTACAGAATGTATGGATGTGCATTGTGGTGCAGTGGATATCGGCTTGGAACAAGAAATCAGGAAGCTAAGTTCATATTCCAGTGGAATTCCTTGCATTCACTTATGCACAAATAAATTTATGAAAGGTATTAATCTGTCTCTTCCCTCCAATAATAACCAGACAGATTGGGTTCTACAGTCTTGGCTAGCAACTAGTCTATTGCAGAAAGTAATGGCAACCTACTGTGGGATAATCTTCTGCCCAGTCAGTCATGTCTCTTTCAAGACATGATCGCCCACATGTGTATCACATATGGCACTTAACTGACTGACTGAATATAATAGTTGGAAACATAATTAAAACTTCTACTGGGCATAAAGTGGAGGATCGGTTTTCTATTGTTATGAAGTAATAAACTGATCCCCCAATAATTAATAAGTAATAATATAATACATCTCTTCCCCTCTAGATATGTGTCAAATAACAGGACAGATTGAGTTCTATAGCCTTGGTCAGTAACCAGTCTACCGCAGAAAGCAATGGCAACCTACTGCGGGATAATCATCTGCCCGGTCAGTCATGTCTCTTTCAAGACATGATCACCCAAGTGTGTATCACATATGGCACTTAACTGACTGGCTGACAGAATGTGTGTTGTGGTGGAATGAATATTGGCTCAGAACAAGAAATTGGAGAGACATTATAATTCCAGTTGAATTTGTTGCAAATACTCTGGGGAAAGTTATTAATCCATCTCATCTCCTTCCAGCTATGGGCTAAATAGCAGGACAGATTCGGTTCTATCGCTTTGGTTGGCAACCAGTCCACCACAAAGTAATCTCTTTTCTTTTATTGTGAAACCAATAAAATGTAAACGCAAATTCTACTCCAGCAGCTTCTTTTCTTGCACTTTCCAACTGTGGAATTCCCTTTTCGTTTACTTTCTTCCTCAACAGCTACAATCTCCAAGAATTTAAATGTAAAGTCATTAGTCATCTCCTATCTCACTGACCTGCATCCTCTCTCTCTCTCATGCTCCTTTCTTCATCCACTCCACTCTCATTAGTATTCTCATCTTTCTCTTACCCACTTCCTGACACCCCTATAAACTGTCACTCTTTCTTATAACTTTCCTCCTATGTAACCCCTTTCACAACAGTGGCAGTAAAATACCTTGCTTGGGGCGATATGATTATAAAAAAAAAGACATGATCATCCAAGCATATATCATGCATTGCACTTAACTGACTAGATTGGCAGCAAGGACTCATTGTTTTACAGCTGAAATGGCTACATACAACTGTAAGTTCTATGCTAACAGTTTCTTCTCCCACACTCCACACTTGTGAAACTCCCTTCCGTCTTTTTACTTTTCAGGAAAATTTGTTCTTCAAAAATTTAATTGCGATGTTAATTGTTATCTTTGGTCTTCTCAGTTTCTTTATTTTACTCATTAATATCTTCCTTGTATATTAGTGGCTTTATTGCCTATCTTGGTATCCAGTGATGACTCAATTCACGGTGAGGTGAGATAGTATCATTATTTATTTATAAGTAAACAAATGTAACAAATAAATAAATAAATAAAAGAAAAAAATATGAAGAGGTTGTGTGGGTGGTTGACTGTTTAGTGGCATATCAATATCTCTATGGATTATTTAATGCCAAAATCTAAACATTTTGAACATAATTTTATAGTCTCAACTAGATATATTTTAAACACAACTGTATGTCTTCAATTATAAATAAAATGTATTGTTGATCATTTTGCTGCAAAACGTATTGTTGGTAATTCTACTGTAAAATATATTGTTGGTCATTTTGCTTTAAAAGTGTATTGGGAATTTTACTATAAATAGGTATTGTTGGTAATTTTTTTTATAAAAATAATCTATTGCTCATATTTTTTCTATAAAAATGTATTTTTTATGCTTTGATAGATTTTTGTTTGGAGTTTCACTCTTTGCCCATATCTAGGACCCTAACAAGTGTTACCACCCCTGGTCAAGGTGCTCAAAACCTTCAATCTCTTGATCAAAAGCCTTGCTGTAGGATATAGTTTCTTGTCATATCTAAGACTAGAGTTTGTGTGAAATGAGACAGTATCATCAACTCTATTGATTAATTATAAAAATTCATGTCTCCTATTTGAAATTTGGCATAACATGTGGTTTGCTCATGTTGGAATCTTGTCAGTATTAATTATAGCATTTCATGTCTCCTATTCAAAATTTGGCATCACTGTTACCAAAAGAATGCAAGAATTCTAACTTTATTAGATTTCGGTTAGTTTGCTTAAGTAAAGATCCTCTAATCCAACAGCTAATCACCTTGTTCCATCAATAAAATACAGAGACTGTATTACAAAGCAGAAGGAAAGATGTAGGAGTTAAGTATTTTTACCATGTTAGGGCTAGTGAAGTAATCTAATTTCTATTACTGGAAATCCTCAAATATGTGTTGATGTAGAATAACTTTTAGTTTGGTCAATAAAAATATTTTCAAAATTTTTATTTTCCAGATTTTTTCCATAAGGTTCTCGTGTTTTAGGTTCTTGTTCGTTGGCAAGTATTGTTGGTAACTTTTTTTATATAAAAATATATTGCTCATATTTTTTCTATAAAAATGTATTTTTTATGCTTTGATAGATTTTTGTTTGGAGGTTCAATGTTTGCCCATATCTAGGACCCTAACAGGTGTTACCACCCCTGGTCAAAGTGGACTTGGGAGCAACAGCAACAAAGTTGTTCCTTGCTGCTCAAAATCTTCAATCTCTTGATCAGAAGCCTTGCTGTAGGATATAGTTTATTGTCATACCTAAGACTAGAGATTGTGTGAAATGAGGCAATATCATCAACTCTATTGATTAATTATAGAAATTCATGTCTCCTATTCAAAATTTGGCATAACTGGGACCAACAGAATGCAAGAATTCTAACTTTATGATTCAGTGTTTGATTCCAGTACAGCTGAGTATTCTGTCTCTTTCTTTGGCAAAGCAAACACCCAAGGCTAGGAAATCCAATCTTATTAATATTTAACCCATACAGGGGAATAATGACTAGCTTATGTCTTTTAAAAAGGTATTGGTTTGAATGTCACAGATTAGGCTGGAACTTGAACTTGGCTTGATAATTCCACTTTCTGCACTGATAAACGTTAAAATTAATGCTGTTAAATACTTTAAAATAATATGGTGGTGTTAAAACATTGATTAAAATTATTTCAAATTTGGGACTACTGCTACAACAAGCTAATAAAATGAGCAAGTTTATTTTAATTTTTTTGTGGGGGGTTTTATTTGACCTTTTGTGAAATATATACATAAACAGTATTTTATTTTTTAAAGAAGTGTTTTTGTAATTTGGGGCTTCCGTAAAAAAAGAAAATCCCATTACTGCTATTTTTTGTTGTTTTAAATTCTGCCTACTGATCAATTTAATTCAACCTTTGTCCATGAGTCAGAAGGTAATTTGAATACAGCCTTCAAAGCAATTGTTAACAGCATGTCAGGTGATATACCGGAAAACCTATTGTAACCAATTGCAGTGACTTTGCCCCTCATAGCATTGCAGCTCGCACCAGACATCAAGCTCATTCTCAACTTGTTCCAGTCAAATGCTTTTTTTTTTTTTTCAAATTATATCACTCCGAGCAAGGTGGTAACGCCACTGATGTGCAGGGGGCTACGTAAGAGTGAAAAGATTGGAAAAGAGAAAGCCGGAAACCACATCCTAAACAGGGAACAAGGGATGAGCCTCTTCACCTGTTCAATAGACGTTGGGTTTAAATATAATGCTTTGGCTAGATTGTCACCCAAGACTTAATACCATGAGACGTTCATATCAGCAAGCAAATTTCATTCTGTTTGTAACCTATAGACAAGCAAAGCAGAGATGGAATGAGGTGAGGGGGTGTGGGTGAACAGTCTAACGTGTATCTTCCCTTTCATGTCACTGCAAAGCTGCCTTATTGTCACTTATTGTTTCTCTGTTGTAGTGGCCAGTCATTGTTCTTTGGCTTATCATCTTTACCTAAAACAGTAATTTAACAAGACTGGCTTCATTCAGTGTGATCTCCTTTGTCAGTCATTTGCCATAGTCCTTGTGAGAGCCACTTCACTTAGCTGATAATCATCAGGTCAAATGTCTGAAACATTTTTTGTGATAGATCAGATGTTTTCATTTAACAAGATATCAGCAGACACTGATATTGTTACACTCAATATGACAATGGTTTTATGACATGACTAGTGTAGAGAATAAGCGTTGTGGTGAAATGGATATTAGCTTGGAACAAGAAATCAGTGAGTTGAGTGTGAATTCTAGTTGAATTTGTTGCATTCACTTATGTGCAAATACCCTTGGGAAAGGTATTAATTTGTTGCTTGTCCTTGAAGCTACAGGTTGAATAAAAGAACAGATTGCATTTTATAGTCATGGTTGGCAACCAGTCTACCACTAAAAGTAATGGCAACCTGTTTTGGGAAAATGTTCTGCCCAGTTATGATCGCCCAAGCATGTATCACATATGTCACTTAACTGACTGACTGAGTCTAGAGGACATTTTCAAGAAGATATAAGTAGAGACTAGGCTACTTGAAGGAGGTTGGTCTTTACTAAAAATTATAGCATTATATATCTCCATTCTAAAGGCATAACAGGAGATTTATTTTCTAAGCACATGGCCAAAAGCATGGAGTACCCAATGAGTATCAAACTCACTACTTAATTGTAATGATTCTAGCAAAACAAACTTGCTAACCATTAGACCACGTCAAGTAGGACCTTTTTTCTAAGTGCAGCTTAGATGTGTTACAAAGTTGGACATATGGGACACCCAGTGAGGATCGAACTCACTACCCAGTTATAATGACACTAGTGAGACAAGTTTTCTAACCATTACACCATGTCGAGGTTCCTAAAGGCATAACTGGAAAGTGATGGAATGAAAGACTCTAAGGAATCTAAACTTATTTATAAATGGAACTTTGTCTCTGTGTGTGTCCCCGTTACCTATAGACTCCGAAACGGCTGAATCGATTTTCTTGAAAATATACACAGTTGTACCATAAGCGTCTGCGAGTGTTCTTAGCTAGGTTTTGTGTTGAGGTACCTTTGATAAATATCGAAAATCGATAATCGAAAAAATCGGGTTATAGAAGGAGTGGTCTGATTTTAATCAAATTTGATACACTCATAGACAAAGACATAAGAAACGATATTCAGAAGTTTCAAGATTGCAGTTCTTACAATAATGCAGAAAATTTGAATCGATACCAGGAAATCAAAATTTGACTTACATCCATTCATTTTTCTTTCAGTCTACGGTTTCGCTTTAACTGGAAACAACTATTGCTTTTTAGTCTTTTATACCAACGTCCAAAGAGTCTGAGCTCCAGGACCATGGATTAGTTTTAAAGCTTTCATTACACTCGAGCAATGCCGGGCTATACTGCTAGTGTTTACATAAAAATTTTTAGAATGGGATGGGAGAAGAGAAAGTACAAAATCTCGTATCCAGTGTATTGTGAAAGGAGTGGGCAAACAAATAAAAAACAAGATTCTTACTCTGGTGTGAACTTTTTGAAATTGAAATGCTGAAAGCTTACATTGCAGCATGTTTTGCTTCGTGATTCATGTGTGGATTGTGGATTTGAATTGCTTTCTATTAAAAGAAAAAAAAAAGTGGAGAAAAAGGAAATGCTTTTTGTCAATTGATGTTGCTTTATTTCCAGAAAGAAAAATTAATGTACAGACAGCAGAAAAAAAAAAAAAAAATACGTGCCATTTATGGAGATGGTGCCATAACTGAAAGATGGTGTTTGAATATAAGATTTCATTTCATAAGTGATGGAAATTTATGACATATTCTGAAAGCTGATATTTCAGAGCATCTTTCTATATGATTCATGTGTGGATTGTGGATTTGAAATGCTTTTCTGATAAAAGTGAAAATGAAGGAAATTTTCAGTTCAGCCATTTTTTTAAAACTTCAGACTTGGGATACAAGAGTTTACCACATCCATATTTTTCTGAGGGCACCTCAAGAACGATACAACGATAAATAAATAATCATGTCGATTGATAGCAGAGGTGCATAGATGCTCAGGGGTTGCATTTTGATTAATTTCAGCATTTCTACAGTTAATTCTTCAAGAATAAAATTATGTTTCTGAAATTGGCCATTATTTTTGTAACAATAAATTTCAGTCATGCATAAAACAAAATCACTAATTCAGATGCAGGTAAAATGGCTGGCTCCCTGTACTGGTCCAATAAGTACCTGACTCTTCATGCTATCTTCTGTCTTTATAAGAGCCAGATCAGGCTGAAAATGGAGGACTGTTGCCATATTTGGGTAGGAGCTGTCCATACCTCACTTTCCATTCTTGGCAGATTCCAAAAACACCTCTTGAGGCCTTGGAGAAGAATTATTTTTCACACTCCAATTTCTCTCTCTCTCTCTCACTCACACGAGTGAGATGCAGCAAGTCTCTCACTGCTATATTGCTACTACTATCACTGGAAAGTGCTTGGACAACCAGGTCTAATTTTCATGGCTAGGACCCGCCATGACACTTACCTTGTAGGAAACCACCCACTTTCCCTGTGTATTCCATTAGTGAGAAGTACGTTCCACTCAAACGTTTTTTTTTTTTTTTTACTGCAAATCACCGCTCTGTGGAAATGACACCCAAGATGATGTTTCTCTGATTCATACGCTCTTGACCTGTTCAAGTCGAGTCAACTATTATCTTCCCCACCTATCCAAAAAAACTACCCCTTAACTTAACTGCCTACCTTGAGTGGCTCCTGGGCCTTGTACAGGGTGAACAATACTGCAAAAAAAAAATTTTTTTAAAAATGCCATTTGCTAGAAAACACCACAAACTTTCTTTTCAACAGAATAATCCCATATTTAAGAACATATTATGAAATAATAAGCAAATATTGTGTCAGTAACATGTAGATAAATAAAAACTTATTGTATATCTTTATCACTTAATTCATTTATTTATTCTTTCAAGACACCTTGGGGATCATCATGGCTGGTGCTGCAGGAATTTCAGTGACAAGGGTGGAGTTGTAATCTTGTAGCAGAACTCAGGATCCTGATTGGTCATCAAATTGCAAAATTCAAAATACATCAGAGAAACGTTTTTTCCACAGCTAAAGAAAAAATTCCTTGTTGGAGCCACCCCATGTGACTGGGTCAATGTTTAAGGATGGTACTTAACCAGTCACAGTGGTCAGTCAGAGGAGGTGGTTTGCTGGCTCACATCTAAAATGTAACAGCAACTTTATATCGACCCAGAGATAAGGTCAGGTCACGCCTTGCTCTCTTTTTCCTTATGTCTCTTAACAATTACTGCTACAAACATTTTGCACAAATTCTTAATACCTCAACTTTATCATTGAACATGAACTCTACCCTTAACTTCTTAATGTTTCTAACTGTACATTAACTCCTACAACTTATGTTAGTCTTTCTCTTTAATAAATTTCTACTTTAACATTCAAAATGTATATTTTATATTCCACTCTTATGCAGTAATTCTACATATTCCAACCTGCCGACAACCAACCTTCTGATGAAAACCTTCTGATAATAATCCTGATGATGAATATTATTCTGCATAAAACTTGTAAGCTGTAGGGAGTTTGGTTAAGTCTGACACAAGGCCGAAAAAAGAAACCTTAACCATCTTTCTACACTACAAGCTGTATACCAAGCCCTATTCTTTTTACCTGGGATTGGGATCTGATATTGATTCAAAAATTCTCTTTTGAGGCTGGTTTGCACCCAAAGTTAGAGAGTTCATTCTGCCCTGCTATTTAACCTATATCTTGGGGGTAGGGAAGTGATGTATTAATATCTACCACCAAGGCTATTAGTGTGAAAGCCAAAGTGAAACTGTCTTCATCATAATTTAAATTTAGAACTTACCTCCAAGACTAGTTACCACACAAGGATAAAGAACTCACTCTTCTCTAATATTTACCCATGGCTGGGGTGAAAGAAGGGGTTGTTCATGTCCTTTATAAACATATTAATGTTAATGGTATTAGTTTAAATGCCACAGATTAGGCTAGAATTTGAACTTGGATTGACAATTCCAGTTTCTGTACTGATAAACGTTAAAATTAATACTGTTAAATACTTTTTAAAATAAATATGGTGGTACACTATTTACATTATTTGGACTATTGTCCTCATCTTTGTTGAGATTTGTACGAAGTTTCAGCCGTTGTATGCTCCAGTTTTCTTCAGGTGTTAGGAATTTTGAACCGAACCTTTTATTACAATCACTGGAGTATATGAACTCCATTCCTTGCGTAGTAGTGCCTCTTTTGGTAGTCATGAGTTATCTCCCTTTAAGTTACTTTGTTCACCACGGCTGTAGCCTGGTATTGAACTCACAACTCTTTGGGTCAAGTCACAGGAACTAGCCAACATCTATATCCACTGGACCTTAAGAATAATGCAAGTATTTACATTGTAAACACTGTAAATACTACTTACTTCATCTCAGAAATATAAACAAATACTAAATATGGTGGTGTTAAAACATTGACTAAAATTATTTCCCATTTGAAATTACTGCTATAACATTAAGTAGCAAATTGTTTTGTTCTGACTTTTATGAAATATACATAACCATGGAGTATTTTTTTTTTTCAGTAGTGTTTTTGTAATTCTGAGCTTCCGTAGAAAAATTGCACTGCTGCTATGTATTTTATTTTTATATTTTTAATTAACTGTTTTTAAAGTCCGCTTGTGATGATATCGTGTTGCTTTCAATTCGACCCTGAGTCAGAAGGTAACTCGAATAATGTGTAAATAATTTCACTAATTTCAACGTAAGAAGAAGAATTGCAAAGTTTCCGTTACGTTGTTTCTCGGCTATATTCAATTGTGGGTGTGGTTGTATTTTCCGCGTGAAAAGGAGAAGTGTTTTGACCTGCGATAAACACAAGAAAACGTTTCTGAAGAAAAGATATCGTCTCCTTGAAAGGTAAGAAATTATTTCTGCTTTTAGTTTTAAATCAGTTTAAAAACAAAATATATCTATCTAAGAATCTATATTATTAAAAAATAATGAAGGAAAAAACATATTTTTAAAAATCATTTTTTTTACAAATCTTTTTATCTACCTTTTTTCACCCAGTTAATCCCATTACGTCGGGGCCGGTGCGTACAACCATCGAAACCCCCGTCAGGCAGGGACACAAGCGTAACTGAAGAGCTATGGGCGGTGCTTTGTAACCCTCAACATTTGATTTTTTTCTTACATACAATTTTTTTGTTTTTTTTAAGTTACAAATTAAAGCACCGCTGACTATAAACTTTAATTTTTCATCTTATTTTTTTTAAAATAATTTAATTTTTAAAGGATGGAAAAATTTCTCTATTTTTTTGTTTGTTTGTTTGTCCAAATCCGTAAATAATTTACGTATAAATAATTAATTTAAGTCTCGAAAAAACACTATTTTTAATTCATAATACTTAATGAATGTGTTAAATTTAAAATTATTCAAATTCTTAACGAGTAATCACGAGTTGATGTTAAAAATTGCTGCAACCCCCCCCCCCCCCAAAAAAAAAAACGAAAACAAAAAAAAAAAAAATCAAACTAAAAAACCAAAACTTTGTTCATATGGAATGATGACTGAGTCACTCAGTTTATTTATTTTGAATTGTTCATTTATATTGTATAAATGTATATTATGTGATTCATTTAAAAATTATTATACATAATTTAAATTAACTTACAATAAAATTTTCTGAAAACTTGAACACTCCCAGTCCCATCCCATATGAAAATTGATGTAGATGTCGGGTGGGGACACGTATCATAGATTGATGGGGCAGGAGTATGAGATCCTTGTAAAACATGCCTGTGTCACGGAGTCTCTTCTTGCAAGTAGTTAGGACTACAAGAGTGAGTTCGATCTTTGCCAAATGTACCGATTACGATGGTCCTGTGCCAGACAAGGTCAAGTCCTCGGCTTATGGCTAAGACGGTTTTTTGACAAACTAACCTAAAAAGCGTATTGAAGGAGGTTTAAGAAGTGCCAAAAAGGATAAAGAGGTAATGGTTAACGAACTTAACGAGGCTAAGTCTGATTTTAAACATTGTTACTGGGTATTGGGGTTCCTTACTGAGTGTCGTGTACAAAATCTGAAAAGTTGACATGTACCGAACAAAATTAAAAATAATAAAAAACCTAACAAATAATGATTTTTTTTTAATGTTTACTTGCCATAGAGATCAGTAAATTAACGAGAATAGTGCTTTTTATTTTAATTCTATTGAATTCCATTCTGTCTTGTGACGGATTCCAAAAAAAAAAAAAGGGAAAAGGAGCAAAATTTTTAGGAAACAAATCCACTTAAAAAGACAAAATCAGGATCGAATGTGTTGTTCATTTTGTTGTCAATGTTTTTAAATCTTTTTAAAAGGTGTGTGTATGTGTTTTGTTTTTTCGTGTTTGGTTTGTCATGGTGTTGCAATTTTTTTTTCAGTTTTTGTTAGTTAAAAATTCCATCATTTAAAAATCTATAATTATTATTAATTTATTATTTTTAGTGACTTAGTGGGTACAAGGGATTTTAAAACCAGTTGTCGCTGTAGTAAACCTCGTCTATGTCAGACTAAAAAAGTAATTCTTTTTAAAACATTTTTAACGCTTTCGTTATGAGAGAGAAACAGAACCCCCCCCCCCCCCCCAAACAAAAAACAAAAAAACGAAACAAAAACAAACTAGGGTGGAGTTGTTACAGTCACTGTGACCAGAAGTGATTAAATTTTCACCATAAATTTAACTTCTTAACCCATTTTTAACCCAGTGTCGTCACGTTTTAGAACGTTAAATTCATTTACAAATCACAAGAATTTTTCTTCCAACCGGGCAATATTTGGAAGGTAATTTTATTGATGAATCAATATGTCCTCACTACCTCAAGGTTTTAATGATTTATACCCATTATTTTTTACAGTTTTTTATGCTGTCCTCAATTGAGGACACAGTTATGGGTTAAGTACTCCAGATTACAAATATCTCTTCTTTTCATACCGACATCGGCATGAAATGACAAGACTGTGACAAAATTTTCTTTTCGTATCTATCTTGATTTCAAGCACTTATGACAGAAAAAAAATATGCTTTTAAGTAAACTACTGAAAAAAACAAAACAAAAACAAAACAAAACAAAAAACAGTAAATTTTTGCACTAAGCATCATTACAATTTTTAATACTATAAGTTTTTTAAATAGATATTATTATAATATTTAATTTAATTAAAAATTGAATATTTCATTAAGGGGAGGGATCAATTTGCTATGTAAATTGTAACATTTTTTTTCATTTTTTACGGAAGCTAAAAGCAAAATATGCTGATATGACGTGATTTATTTATGAAAAAAATGTATAAAATGTATGAAAATTATTTTCTGTTTTTTTTTCTTTCCATTCATAAGATTCTAGAATTATTTATTTATTTAACATTAACAACAATCGAAATCTCGAGTTGGCGTTAAAAATTGGAGCAAAAACAAAAAAAACAAAACAAAAAGAAAACATTGATGAATGTTGATTTATGGAATGATTATGACATGTCTCTAGTTTAAAATTATTTATATTGCACATGATTAATTTAAAAAGTATATTATTTTTTAATTCGTAATCTTGAATATGTATTTTAAATTCAACAGTCAAAAAAAAAAAAAGAAAAGAAAAAGTCATCATGTCGCATGGGCAAACGGTAAATTTTCGTTTTAGGACCCGAAGGCCTTTACCCCTTCAAATCTTTCCAAAGCATCCCTATTTCCATGCAAATGTATATGCTGAACTCAAATCGGTAATTGTTTATTGAAGAAACCTACCTGTTTTTTCATTTTATCGAGAAGAAAAATATGGAACTTCTTGTCGCTGTTCTCACCCCTTAACTACGGTTAGAAAATGTTATTCACTGCAGACTGAATTCACGTGTAGTTTTACAATTTTTCGGTCTTTTTACTTCCATTTTGTGATTAATGCGTGGAAAATGAGTTCCGAAACAACAAATCGTGGAGTAATTGCTAAAAAGGGAGTAAATTGAACGAATTCAGTATCCTACGCCTCAGTTCATTCAGCAGTGAATCAGATATGAGAACGGTGGTAAGGGGTGAGATATAGTCCGATTTATTTCTGGCCGATAACATGAAAAAAAAGTATGTTTCTTCTATGAACAATTATCGATTTGAGTTCAGCATATATATTTGCATGGAAATAGGGATGTTTTGGAAAGATCTGAAGGGGTAAAGGCCTTCGGGTCCTGAAACGAAAATTTACCGGGCAAATTTTGTTTTAGTTTCCATAGCAAAGACGAAAGTGGATAGCAAATTAGAGACCCCATTTACATACAATTAAATTAAAAAGAAAAAAAAAACCCTTAAAGAATGGTTTGAAGTGTGTCAGTGAAAAAGTAAATGACACTGTGATTCCAAAACTTTTAATTATTAATTCTATAAAAAAAAAAAAAGCTTTTCTCTCCTTTCTAAGGTATATGCTTACACATTGGTCTTCTGTAGTGAAAATAGCTATGGGACCTACTACGAAAAAATTACCTTGAAATTTTTTGGTAGTGTGGCTCAATGTGATGAGCAAAAGATCAGTTGCTGTTGCCGACTGGTGTTTAAAAAAAAGTAAGAGTCTAGCTTCCCTTCATCTGGCAAAAATGATATTGTACCTTATGTTTGGGGCACCTGAGATGTGGCACAGAATTAATAACTAAAAAAATATATATTTATTTTAAAATTTAATGCTGCCATTACCATTGTTTTTGAAATTATAACAAGTTATATTCGTTTTAGATAATTTTTTGTTCTCAATTGAAAACGAGAAATCGGGGAGCAAGTTCGAATTCCAGTTGAACTCCTTGCATTCACTTATGTGCAAATACCCTTGGGGAAAAATATTAATTTGTCTCTTCCCTCCAGTTATGGGTTAAATAACAGGACAGATTGGGTTCTATAGCCTTGGCTTGCAACCAGTCTATCGCAGAAAGTAATGGCAGCCTACTGCGGGATAATCATCTGCCCAGTTAGTCATATCTCTTTCGAGACATGATCGCCCTGAATCATTATTTGGTTTGTTGGTAGTAATTGTTTAATTTAATCAAGAACCATTTATATTATTTATTCTTTTCATTTTATGAATTTGATAAGCTTTTCTTTTTGCATTATATATAAAATAATAAGGATATTATAGGAATTTCCAACAATTTTATAAGTATCACTTTTCAAATATTGAGGGTGAAAAATTTTAAGTGCTCTTAAATTGAAGACGATATTCGGATTTTATTTTGTTAGGGGCTTGACATAGTAATTATTTATATTTGTTGCTATTGTTTTTCTATTTTTATTTCTTTAGGTTTGAATTAATATTAAACGAAACCACATCAGCTGAAAAATTATGAGCCAAAAACCAAAGAAAATCAAGCTGGAAGAATCCAGCCCACAAGTTAAAGAACTGGCCACTGCTTTGAGCAAATTTTCATTGAATTTGTACCAGAAATTGTCTGAAGAGAAATCAGCAGAAAACCTGTTCCTGTCCCCTTATAGCATTGCCGTTGCTTTGTCTATGACCCTTGCTGGGGCAAAAGGAAACACTTTGAAACAAATGTTAGATGTTTTAAACATTGGAGAAACTGTTGAAAAAGATTTACATCAAACTCATGAAGAATATATTTCTTTGCTAGAGAAAGTGCAAAATGGTTTTGTACTTAACACCGCAAACCGCTTGTCTATGAACGAGAAATTCCACATTCTTCCTGATTTTGTACAGCTGGTTTCAAAGATGTACCATTCAGTAAGTGAAAATGTAAATTTTGGAAATGGCGCCAAAGTGGCCAAAGAAATCAATGACTGGGTTTCTCAAGTTACAAATGGCAAAATTAAAGGTCTTATTCAGGATGGAATTCTCACTGAGTTGACTGCTGTACTGTTGGTCAATGCAATTTACTTCAAAGGCAAATGGGACCAGGCTTTCAAGCCCAAACATACGAGATTAGGTAAGTTTTACAACTTGGCCAATGAGAAGGTACCTGTTGATATGATGTTCATGAAGAAAAAGCTTCTGTTTAAAGATGATGAGTCCATACGTGGGAAAATTCTGCAGTTACCATATATTGGGAAGCAGCTAACCATGTACATAATTCTTCCACATAAAGATGATGGCTTGAAGGATGTTGAAACCAAAGTCAATGCCAAATTCTTGGAATCTTTGCTTTGCAATGATGGTTTTCACTCTGTTGAAGTTGAAGTGTTTTTGCCCAAATTTAAAGTCAGTTGCAGCTTTGAATTGGAGAAGGTTCTTTCTTCCTTGGGAATGATAGACATTTTTAATGAGGACAAGAGTGACCTGTCTGCAATGGGCAATGGTCAGTTGTATGTGAGCAATGTTTTGCACAAGGCTTTTGTTGAAGTTACTGAAGAAGGTACGGAGGCTGCAGCATCTACTGCTGTAGTGGTTAGAGATCGTTGTCTGAGCGACACATACAGGTTCAAGGCTGATCATCCATTTATTTTTTTTATTGCAGACAAAAGGTCTCAGATGGTGCTTTTCATGGGAAAACTGGTCTCCCCCCAAAAATAAATGAAAATTTTTTCCTTTAGAATTTTTTTGCCATTTTTAAATTCTTCAGCTGAAAATGTAAGACTATAAATGTTTGCAAAAAGAAATGTTAAGTTTTGTTTTATTTTATTTTTTATTGAATAAAATGATTTTGAAAACAAAGTTTTTCAACAGTTGAATCAAAAAGTAGCAAATCCGAACTAAAATTGTATTTTTTATAATCATATCTCCCCAAGCAAGGCATTTTACTGCCATTTGTGTACAGGGGGTTACATAGGAGGTAAGTTATGAGAAAGAGTGACAGGTTATAGGGGGTGTCAGGAAGAGGTTAAGATAAGGATGTGAATACTGATGACAGCTGGAGTGGACGGAGAAAGGATCATGAGAGGGAGGATGCAGTTTAGTGAGATAGGAGATGACTTTTGACTTTACATTTAAATTTTTGGAGATTGTATCTGTTGGCGAAGCAAGTAAATGGAATGGAATTCCACAGACAGAAAGTGCAAGAAAGAAAACTGATGGAATAGAATTTTGTGTTTACATTTTATTAGTTTCAAATTAAAAGAGTGGGACCAAGTTGCTAATCTTGTGGCTCGAGTAAATTCATATATGGCGGACACCAGTGAGCTAAGTTCATTGGAGCAGAAAGCGTGAAAGTATTTGTAGAAGAGACATATGGTAAATTTTTGTTTTCGGTACCGACGGCTGTTCCCCCTTCAAATTTATCCAAAATAGCATTATTTCTGTGCAAATGTATATGCTGAACTCAAATCAACAATTAGTTATTGAAGAAACTTACCTTTTTTATCTAAATGTCCGTAAAAAAAAAGGACTATATCTTGCACTTTTTCTCTCCCGTAACTCTCACGAAGTCATGTAATTAACTGCAGAATAACGTTCTGTGTCGGTAGCAATTTTGGTCAAATTTCGTCCTTTACTGAAACTTCCGGCAATGTACTTCCTGTTTTGAGACTAATAAGCATAGAAATACAATAGCGCATTACTTTAATTCCTGGAAGTACATTGCCGGAAGTATCAGTCAATGAAGAAAAATCTGCCAAAATTCTGCAGTTAATTACATGACTTCGTGAGAGTTACGGGAGAGAAAAAGTGCAAGATATAGTTCGTTTTTTTTATGGACATTTAGATAAAAAAAGGTAAGTTTCTTTAATAACTAACACTTGATTTGAGTTCAGCAGATACATTTGCACAGAGATAATTCTATTTTGGATAAATTTGAAGGAGAAATGCGATGGAACTTAAAACAATTTACCAGACATATTGCCACATTGTGCTGGTGAGAAAGTGTGTATCTGAGCTGCCAAGTTGGGATCAATCACATTAAAGATTCTTTGTTGGATTTTGTCAAGGACACTTAGGTGGATAGCAGGAGCACCCGACAAGATATGGCAGCAGTATTTAATGCACGGGCGGATGGTAGATTTATATATGTACAGGATTGTTTCAAGCGGAAAGAACTTCCTGGTCCTACATAGGGAACTGACTTTCTTAGCAGCAGATTTAGCTATGGATTCTATATAGTCATTCCACTTGAGGTCTGTTGTGAGAGATAACCCAAGGAGGAGGAACTGAAAATCTGTTTAAATTCGGAAACTGAAAAATATGAGGGAATGAAAATGAATAAAAAAATCCAAGAAAAATTTAGAAATCGATAAAACATCTGAAAAATGAGTTTTAAAAATTTGATTTTAATTTTAAAAATAATGTAAATTTATTTTTGAATCTGTATATTTCTGAGATGAGGTGTTGTAATTATTTACACTATTTGCATTGTTCAGACTGTTGTCCTTTTCTTTGTTTTTTCATGACGTTTTGACCGTTGTACGCTCTGGCCTCCTTCAAAATTTGTCTATTATTCTGAGATGAGGTACTGTAATTGTTTACACTATAAACATCGTTCAAACTGTTGTCCTCTTCTTTGTTGCCATATTCAAGACGTTTCAGCCGCTGTACGCTCTGGTGTTCTTTAGAATCTGTCAATATTTCTAAGATGAGGTATGGTAATTATTTACACTATTTACCTTGTTCAGATTTTTGACCTCATCTTTTTTAACATATTAACGACATTTCGGCTGCTGTAAGCTCAGGCCTCCTTTAGAATCTGTCTATATTACTGAGATGAGGTATTGTAATTATTTATGCTATTTACATTGTTTGGACTGTTTTGCTCATCTTTATTGCCATATTCACGATGTTTCGGCCATTGTACACTCTGGCCTTCTTCAAGATTTGTATATACAGTGGATAAAATAAGTATTTAATCTCCTGCAAGTTTTCTGAGTTTGCCACCTTACAAAATAGGAACAGTCTATAATTTTCAGGGTAGGTCTATCTTAAAAGTGAGAGATAGAATATAAAAAAAATTCTAGAAAATCATTTTACATTAATTTTTGAACATTTATTTGTATTTGATTGAAAAATGAAATATTTCAATCCATAGCAAAACATAACTCACTACTTGGTGAAGAAACCCTTGTTGGCAAGAACAACAGTCCGATGTTTCCTATGGTTGGTTACAAAGTTTTTACAGATCCCAGGGGAGATTTTGGCCAACTCTTCTTTGCAGATCCTCTTCAAATCCTTAAGTTTTGTAGGTTGTCATTGAGTAACTCGAAGCTTCAGTTCCCTCCACAGATTCTCTAAAGAATTAAGGTCCAGAGACTGACTAGACCACTCCATTGCCTTAATGTTCTTCTTGAGTCACTCCTTTGTTGCCTTAGCCATATGCTTTAATTCATTGTCATGCTGGAACATCAATCAACGACCCATTATCAGTGCCTGGCTGAGGCAAGGAGGTTTTCACACAAGATTTTTCCTGTACTTGCCACCATCCATCCATTTCCTCTACCTGGTGTAGTTGTCTTGTACCCTTAGCAGAGAAAAAGCCCCAAAGCATAATGTTTCCACCACTAATGTTTGGGATAGTGTTCTTGGGTTCCAAGTCAGCTTTTTATTTTTTTACTCCAAACAAGGCAAATCGAGTTGATGTCAAAAAGCTCAATGTTAGTCTCATCTGACCACAGCACTTTCTCCCAAACCTCCTCTAAATCATCCAGGTGCCCATTTGCAAACTTTGAAACGGGCTTGTAGATTTACCTTCTTGAGCAGGGGGCACCTTGCAGGCACTACATGATTTCAGCCCACTATAGCATAGTGTGTTACTAATGGTCATCTTGGTGACTGTGGTCCCAGATCATCAACAAGCTCTTGCCACATAGTTCTGGGTTGTTCCCTCACCTTTCTCATCATCAGGTTCACTTCACATTGGGAGATCTTGTATGAGCTCCAGACCTTGGGAGATTGGTAGTTGTTATGTGTTAGAAGTTGGAACAAAAGAAAAGGAAACGATTTACCAAAACACAGAGCTAAATCACAAACAAATATTTAATTACTAATTTTCTATAAAAATGTATTTTTTATGCTTTGATAGATTTTTGTTTGGAGGTTCAATGTTTGCCCATATCTAGGACCCTAACAGGTGTTACCACCCCTGGTCAAGGTGGACTTGGGAGCAACAGCAATAAAGTTGTTCCTTGCTGCTCAAAATCTTCAATCCCCTGATCAGAAGCCTTGATGTAGGATAGAGTTTCTTGTCATACCTAAGACTAGAGATTGTATGAAATAATCTATTGATTAATTATAGAAATTCATGTCTCCTATTCGAAATTTGGCATAACTATTACCAAAAGAATGCAAGAATTCTAACTTTATTAGATTTCAGTAAGTTTGCTAAAGTAAAGATTCTCTAATCCAACAGCTAATCACCTTGTTCCGTCAATAAATTACAGAGACTGTATTACAAAGGAGAAGGAAAGATATGGGAGTCAAGTATCTTTACCATCTTAGGGCTAGCAAAGTAATCTAAGTGCTATTACTGGAAATCCTCAAATATGTGTTGATGTAGAATAATTTTTAGTTTGGTCAATAAAAATATTTTCAAAATTTCTATTTACCAAAGTTGTTCTATGAGGTTCTCGTTTTAGGTTTTTGTTGGTCGGCAACTTTTCATAGAGATTCTGTCGGCTGGATATACTAATCCGCAAATCAAAGTCGGAGTTGATAATGCCAGAAATTCCCATTTAACAACTGACTACTCTTTTCAAAATCCTATTTTCATAGGGGCTAGCTCCTAATTAGCATATTTCTCGAATCATCCAGATTTTTCTCAAATATACTGGATTGATCTTGAATCTTCCAAACATTCTGTTTCAAATTTCTCTATTTTAGAACTACTTCATGAATGAAAACTTTATTGTATTAACAAGTAGAACTCAGTAGAATCCCTTACAATAAATTTTAACCTTTTTGTTGACTTTATTAATTTTTTTAAATATAGATATGCATCCTCGTAACATAGTCAATTGGTGTTTTTTCAATTTTCTTATTATTGCAACAACAGTTATCTCCTTCTCACCTAGCTGCTTGCCAATTATCTTGAAGACCATTCCTTTCTTGTGCAGGTACTTAGACAATTGTTTTGTATTGCCCATTGTGGAGAGACTAGATTCTGATTCGTTGAAGGGTTGCGTGAAATAGTGTCTTTTATACAGGTAATGAGTACTTGATAAGGAGTAATAATTGAGTAATAGGATTGGTCTATATTCCTCCTGGTCATGTAACGAGTCTGCGGGGCCTGAATAATTTCTTTTTTCTTTTTATATTCTATCTTTCACTTTCAAGATGGTCTCACACTGAAAATTATAGACTGTTCCATTTTTGTATGGGGCCAAACTCAGAAAATCAGCATAGAATGAAATACTTATTTTCCCCACGGTATTTCTGAGATAAGGTATTGTAATTATTTACATTATTTGGACTGTTGTCCTCATCTTAGTTACCATATTCATGATGTTTCAGCTATTGTAAGCTCCGACTTTCTTCAGGATCTGTCTATATTTCTGAGATAAGGTATTGTAATTATTTACATTATTTGGACTGTTGTCCTCACCTTAGTTACCATATTCATGATGTTTCAGCTATTGTAAGCTCCGACTTTCTTCAGGATCTGTCTATATTTCTGAGATAAGGTATTGTAATTATTTACATTATTTGGACTGTTGTCCTCATCTTTGTTGCCATATTTACGATATTTTGGCCGTTGTACACTCTGGCCTTCTTTAGGCCTTGTTTAGGATCTGTTCACTTTTAGGAGAGATGGTCTTCAGAGAATATTTTAAATTGAATAATGAACTTGTGCTTTCAAAGACAGAAAATTACAGAAATGGTGAAGCAAATATTTAAAAAAAAAATTAAAAAAAAGTTTTCTAAAAAGGTAGTAAAATTTTATAGTAAAACTGAGACAAATATTAATAAAATTAAAAAGGTTTACCAAAAATGTAAAAAAAACATTTACAGAATATGTGACAAATATTAAAAAAAAATTAAAAGGTTTATCAAAACGGTTTAGAAATTTTACAGAAAAAATGAGAAAATAATTAAAAAATAAGATTAAAAAAAGTTCAGCAAAAAGGTTAAATTTGAGAAAATATTTTTAAGAAAGTTGAAAAATGATTATTAAAATGTAAAAAAAGTTTACAGAAAGGTGAGACAAACATTAAAAATTAAGATTAAAAAAGGTTTACGAAAAATGTAAAAAAGGTTTACAGAAAAGCTAAGAAAGATATTAAAAAATAAGATTTAAAAAGTTTTTATGATAAAGGTAAAAAATATTTACAGAAAGACTGAGACAAATATTAAGAAATAAGATTAAAAAAGGTTTTCTAAAAAAGTAAAAAAATATTTATAAAAATGTTGAAACAAATAAAAAAGAAAATTGAAAAATGTTTATCAAAAATATTAAAAAAGTTTTGCCAGAAAGGTAAAAAAAACTTCTGCAGAAAAGCTGAGACAAATATTAAAAAAAAAATTATTAGCTTTTTTGGTAAAAAAGCTAATAATTTTTACAGAAAATCTGAGAAAATTATTAAAAAACAATATCAAAAATCTAAAAAAAGTTTTAAAGAAAAGGTCAGAAAAATATTAAAAAATAAGATTAAAAATGTTTTGCCAAAAACATGTTTACAGAAAAACTGAGTAAATATTAAAAAATAATATTAAAATAGTTTTACCAAAAAGGTAAAAAGTTTACAGAGTATCTGAGACAAATCTTAAAAAAAATAAGATCAAAAAAGTTTACCAAAATGGTAAAAATGGATTCTGGAAAAGCTGAGAAATGTTTACCAAAATGGTGAAAAATATTAAAAATGGTTTACAGAAAAGTTTAAAAAAAGTTTTCCAAAAAGGTAAGAATGGTTTACAGAAAAGTTTAAAAAATTTTACCAAAAATGTTTAAAAGGGTTTACAGAAAAGCTGAGAGAAATATTAAAAACAATTGAAAAAAGTTTTACCAAAAAGGTAAAAAAAGTTTACAGAAAGGCAGAGAAAAATATTATAAAAAATAAGATTAAAAAAGGTTTGCCAAAACGATAAAAATGGTTTATAGTACAGCTGAGAAAAATGTTTAAAAATATGATTAAAAAAGTTTTACCAAAAGAGTGGGAAAAGTTTTACTGAAAAGCTGAGTTGAATATTAAAAAAATAGGATAAACAAAAATTTACTAAAAAAGAAAAAAATTTTTACAGAAAATCTGAGACAAATGTTAAAAAAAGAAGATTTAATAAAGTTTATGAAAAAGGTAAAAATGTTTTACAGAAAAGGTGAGAAAAATATTAAAAAAATAAGATGAAAATTTTAACCTGTAAGGCAAAAAATTTACAGAAAAGCTAACACAATTATTGAAAAAATTAGATTAAAAAGTTTAGTAAAAAGGAAATTGTTTACAGAAAAGCTGAGAGAAATATTAAAAAATAAGATTAAAAAATTTTTCCAAAAAAGTTTAAAAGGGTTTACAGAAAAACTGTGACAAATATTAAAAAATAAGATTGAAAAAGTTTTACCAAAAAGGTGAAAATGTTTTACAGAAAAGCTGAGTCAAATATTAAAGATAAGATTAAAAAAGTAAAAATGTAAAAAAAAGTAAAAATGTTTTACAGAAAAGCTGAAAGAAATATTAAAAAATAGGAATAAAAAAAGTTTACCAAAAAGGTAAAAAAGTTTTGCATAAAAGCTGAGAAAAATATTAAAAAATAAAATTAAAATTTTTACCAGCAAGGCAAAATATTTAAACAAAAGCTGACACTATTAATACAAAATTAAATTAAAAAGTTTAGTAAAAAGGTAGAAAATGTTTACAAAAAAGCTGAGATGAATATTAAAAAATAAGATTAAAACAAATTTACCCAAAAAGGTTTAAAAGGATTTACAGAAAAATGAAACAAATATTAAAATATAAGATTGAAAAGTTTTACCAAAATGGTAAAAATGTTTTACAGAGAAGCTGAGAGAAATATCAAGAAATAAGAATAAAATGTTTGCCAAAAAGGTAAAACATTTTACAAAAAAGCTGAGAAAATATTAAAAATAAGATTAAAAATGTTTACAAAAAAGCTATAAAATTTTATTAAAAAAATGCTAAAATACAATAAAAAATAGATGAAATGTTTATGAACAAAGTTTAAAAAAATTTTAAAATGTGATTATAAAAGGTTTACTAAAATGTAAAATACTTTGCAAAAATGTTTTAAAAATGTTAAAAAACAAGATTAAAATGGTTTTAATAAAAGGTAAGTGAGTCTGCAAATTAGTTTAAAAATGATTAATAAGATAAAAAATTTGCAAAAATGTTGAAACATGTGTAAAAAC
Source organism: Ascarosepion bandense (assembly GCA_037127315.1). Lineage (NCBI taxonomy): Eukaryota > Metazoa > Mollusca > Cephalopoda > Sepiida > Sepiidae > Ascarosepion > Ascarosepion bandense. Next base: position 3,861,535 of record JBBBDQ010001063.1, on the reverse strand, counting down.
AACTTTAAAAAATGTGAAAAAATGCCAAAAAATGTTAAAAACAGGATTAAAATTGTTTTATAAAAATAGGTATAAATGTTGATGGAAAAGGTTAGTCAGTTAAGTGCCATATGTGATACATGCTTGGGTGATCATGTCTCAAAAAAGACATGACTGACAGGGTAGAAGATTTTCCCGCAGTTGGTTGCCATTACTTTCTGCGGTAGACTGGTTGCCAACCAAGGCTATAGAACCCAATCTGTCCTGTTAGTTGACTCATAGCTGAGGGTAGAGATGGATTAATACCTTTCCTAAGGGTATTTGCGCATAAGTGAATGCAAGGAATTCAACTGGAATTCAAACTTGGTTCTCCGATTTCTTGTTCCGAACCAATATACCATAATGCACAAAGGTTAATAAAATGTTAACAACAAAATTATAAAAGTTTACAAAAATAGGTCAATAAAAGATGAAAAATGAAAAACGTTAAAAAACAAGGTTTAAAAAATTGACAAATGAAAGATAAAAACATTTTGTAGACAAGCTGAAAAAATGTTAATAGATTAAAAAAGTTTACAAAAAAGAAAAAAGTTGGTAAAAAAAATTGAAAAAAATATTAAAAACAAGATAAAAAAAGATTTACAAAAAAGTAAAAAAAAAATTTTAATGAAAAAATTGTTAAAAAACAAGATTAAGAAATTTACAAAAAAAGCTAAAAAAGTTAACAAAAATGGTTAAAAACCATAATGAAAAGATTACCCAAAAAGGTAAAAATTTTACAACAAATGTTCTAAAATGTTAAAAAGCGAGATTAAAAATGGCTTACGAGAAAAGTAATTTTTTTTACAAAATATGGCAACAAAAGAAGCTTACAAAACTAGGTTTTAAAAATCTTAACAAAAAAGATTCAAGAAAGTCACCATAAATAGTTAAAAAAAACAAGGTAAAAAATAATTTACAAAAAAGTGAAACTATTTTACAAAAACATTGTTTAAAAAAAGAGTTACTGATGGATTGACAGAGAGTCGGAAACTGTGTTGCTTTGAGGTTTACTTTGCTTTTGATGAAAAATGGAGAGTTTATGATAATCAGAAGTAGAAAAGTCAAAAGGAAGCCATGTCATGTCAGTGAGAGAGTGATTGAAGCTGAGATGCCAGGTCAGGATCGATTATATTACAGACCCTTCTTTGAATTTTGCCTTTTGCTCCCTTCCTTTCTTCGAGATGTCATGTGAGGTCAATTTGTTTTCAAAGTTAGCGTCTTCCTGCCTTTGCCTAGTTTAATAAATTTTCTCTTTTTGTTATTTTTTCTAAATCTTGCTCTACTCAGGATATTTCTTCTATGTACCTTGTCCCTTCAGATCGTAGATGATCATGTCTCTTCACAATTTCCAGACACTTGTAGCTCTTAATAAATCTTGTCTTTTGTTATTACTAACTAGCAGTATAGCCCGGTGTTGCTCGGGTGTAATGAAAGCTTTTAAACTAATCCATGGTCCTGGAGCTCAGACTCTTTGGACGTTGGCACGAAAGACTAAAAAGCAATAGTTGTTTCCAGTTAAAGCGAAACCGTAGACTGAAAGAAAAATGAATTAATTTTGATTTCCTGGTATTAATATCAAATAAGTTTTTTTCGTCATAAACTGAATTTTGAAGACTAAATAAGTCTTCTGAGTAAATGGTATCATGGCTGAGACTAAGAACTACAATTATACCTACTTAGAGCCAAACCCGAAGCAAAAACTAAAATAAAAGGACTGAAAAAATGCAGACATACAGGCAGATAAACAGACACACGCACAAACATCTTGCCTTTTATATATATATATATATATATATATATATATATATATATATATATATATATTATATCGGTTTTCTGCATTATTGTAAGAACTATAACCTTCAAACTTCTGAATATCGTTTCTTATGTCTTTGTCTATGAGTGTATCAAATCTGATTAAAATCAGACCACTCCTTCAATAACCCGATTTTTTCGATTATCAATTTTCGATATTTATTGGGGGTACCTCGACACAAAGAACACTTGCAGACGCTTATAGTACAACTGTAAATTTTCAAGAAAATCGGTTCAGCCGTTTCGGAGTCTATAGGTAATGGACACACACACACACACACACACACAGTTCCATTTAAAAATAAATTCAGCCATCCATTTACACAAGCTCATTCTTTTTGTAAAGGCCACATCCCTTTTGGATGTAGGTGATAACGACTCTCCACAATTTCCTGTATTTGTAGCTATTAAATTTTCTGTTTTCTTATTTCTCCTAAACATTGCTCCACCATCCATTTACTCAAACTGATTCTGTTTCTTTGTGCTGTGTCCTTTCAGGATCTAAGCAATCATGGCTCTCCACAATTTCCAGTCTTTTGTAACCCTTAATAAATGGCTTTTGTTATTGTTATATTTTATATTTCTTTGTACGTAGTGGTAGTCATAGCACAGCTCTTTGCATCCTTTGTGACGACAGGGTCATCTGATTCTTACCTCCCCAGTTATTCTCTATTTATACTTGCCTATTAATTTGCATACGATACCACACCTCCCTAAACTGGAGAGGTCGTACACCCATGTTTTTTCTTTTCATACTCCTGATTATTTTTGTATTGTATTGTTGTGGTGCATTGGATATCGGCTCGGAACGAGACATCGGGGAGCCGAGTTTGAATTCCAGCCGAATTCATTGCATTCACTTACGTGCAAATACCCTTGGGAAAGGTATTAATCCGTCTCTTCCTTCCATTTATGGGTTAAATAACAGGACAGATTGATTTCTATAGCCTCGGTTGGCAACCAGTCTACCGCAGAAAGTAATGGCAACCTACTGCGGGATAATCTTCTGCCCAGTCAGTCATGTCTCTTTCGAGGCATGATCGCTCAAGTGTGTATCACGTATGGCACTTAACTGACTGATTGTCCTTCATCTTGTCTTTCTTTTTTTCTCTTTAAACGTGATCTTGGTCTCTCCTCATTTTCTTCTTCATATTCATCTGTCTTCTCACTTTCTTCCATTTCCTGCACTTTTGTAACTTTCTGCCTCTTCCTGACCTTCCATTTCCACATCATTCATCTCAATTTTTCTTCTGAATTGATTTACATGTGCCTGTATTCATTGTTCTTGTGAATTTTCCTACAATATATACATTTTATGACGGATTTGGTCATGCTTGTTCTGTATGTGTTGGATTCTTCTTTTAGTTAATTAAATTCTCTAATCAACTCTAAAAAACTGGAGGCTAGCTTCCAAACACATTCTGCTACTCTGTAGACATTCTCGTATTTTTTTGCTTGTGGTTTTGATCTTGAAAGCCTTTAATTAACCTTAAAAAAATCAATTCATCTTCTATAGTCATTTCCTGTGCTCCCAATTTTTCAAATTCACAATACTTGGCTCGTTCTTTCAATCTATGTATGTATTGTATAATGCTTGTGGCATATCGCGTTGAATACACCGGTTCTCGTCCGATCACCAAAGTTAAGCAATGTGAGCCTGGTCAGATGGGTGACTGCTTGGGGAAGTGCAGGCGCTGTAAGCATTCAGTGATGGATGTGTGTTGTGGTGCAGTGGATATCGGCTTGGAAAGAGAAATCGGTGAGCCGAGTCCAAATTCCAGTTGAGTACCCTGCATTTACTGGTACCCTTGGGAAAGGTATTAACCTGTCACTTTCCTCCAGTTATGGGTTAAATAATGAGATGGGGCCTGGTGACAACCCATCCAATGTTGGTGTCACAAAAAAAAACACCCTTGGTAGCCCTGGCGAAGCATCAAGTATTCAGCTATTTGACAAGATTATGAATTTCTCTATAAACTGCGCCAGGGTTTCAAATGCACAGGGAATACTGGAGGGGTGTAGTGAGTTCTATCTTGGCCAAGGCTGCAGGACGACAATAATGGATCCATTTGATGTTTGCTTTCCAGAAATTACCAATTTTTTTTTTGTTTTAGTCTTATGCTCTTTTTGATTATTTTCACAATTTCTTCAAATGTTATTTCTTCTAATTCACTTGGGAAACACATTGTTGAAATGGTAAATTTTTGTTTTGTTCCCCGAAGGCCTTTACCCCTTCAAATCTTTCGAAAACATCCTTATTTCCGTGCAAAAGTAAATGCTGAACTCAAATCGATATTTGTTTATTGACAAAAGCTAACTTTTTTCAATTTTACAACCAGAAAAATATCAAACTTCTTTTCGCTGTTTATCTCACCCCGTTACCATGGTTCAAAACATGTTATTCACTGCAGAATGACTTCACGTGTAGTTTGGTAATTTTTCGACCAATTTGCTTTCCTTTTTGCTATTCATCTGCGGAAATTGCGTTCTGAACCCAAACAAATCACAGACTAATCGATCAAAAGAAGTAAACGGACCATAATAAGTATCCTACGCCCAAGTCATTCAGCGATGGATCAGATATGAGAACAGTGGTAAGGGGTGAGATACAGTGATTTTTCCTGGTCGATAACAGGAAAAAAGGTAGGTTTCTTTAATAAACAATTATTGATTTGATTTCAGCAGATACATTTGCGCGTAATTAAGGAAGTTTAGGAAAGATTTGATGGGGTAAAGGCCTTCGGGGAACAAAGCAAAAATTTACCATTGAAATTTTCTTCACAGTTTTGCATCCAACTGTAGCAAGAAATAAATCAGTTATAATGTTTTCTCTTCCGTTGGTTTTTGTGTCTCTTAATTTTTTTTTATTCTTGCAAATGCAGCAAAAGTTCTTATCCATGTTTCTATGTGTTCTGGATCATTTGGCAAATTTAAAAATCCTATCGGCGATGCCATTGTTATGGTTTGTATTTCTTTGTGTGTAGTGGTAGTCATAGCACAGCTCTCCGTGTCCTTTGTGACAACAGTTTTCTCTCTTTTACCTCTCCAGTTATTCTCTATTTATACTTGCCTATTAATTTACATGTGATACTACAGACTGCTTATACTTCTCGATTTTTCTTTTTGATATGCAATTTTTCATTGGTGTAAGTTTGTTTTTCATCGTATATTTGTGCATCTGTTTTGATGCGCGTACGTGTAGTATGTCATGATCAGTTGTCATTTTTTGTCATTTCCTTTTTACTTTATATTCACTTTTTAATCTTCTCTCTTTTTCTTTTTCCCGCTTTTCTTTCATCTACACTAAACTCTTAATTTAACACAAGAGTGTCTACAGTGATAGCTAAGCTCATCTGTACAGCCACTCTCAACCTTTTCGCACGATATTGACTTGAGTTTTGGTGAAAAATAAAACCTAGATGATGATGTTTGTCGAGAGAAGTTCTCAATACATAATCAAGAGTGACAAGAGAAATAGTGCCAGAGTGTCAACCTGGAGGACACTTGCTTTTAAATATTATATACAATTCTTTGTTGAGGGAGTAATGAAATTGTCTCTTGACGGGGGCGGGGCTCTTTGCACGGGTGTTTGTAAAACTTGATTTACTGAGTGTTTTTGTTACAAGGAATACATTTTTTGTTCATGTGTTTTTTAAAAAAGTTAATAAATCAGTTATCCCGTTTTATCCTCTGTTAGTCTTTGTATCTGTTAAATATTTTTATTCTTGCAAATGCAGCAAAAGTTCTTATCCAAGTTTTTATGTGTTCTGGATCATCTGGCAAATTTAAAAATCTTATTGCCGATGACATTGTTATGTTTTGCATTTCTTTGTGTGTAGTGGTAGTCGTAGCACAGCTCTCCGTGTCCTTTGGGATATCGTTTTTTTAAAATTTTATTCTTACCTCTCCAGTTATTCTCTATTTATACTTGTCTGTTAATTTGCATACGATAATACAATTATCACTAATAAAACCTTGTTTCACCATCCATTTACTCAAGCTCATTCTTTTTTATGTGCTGTGTCCCTTCAAGACGTAGCCGATCACGGCTCTCCACAATTTCCTGTTGTTTGTAGCTCTTAATAAATATTGTCTGTTTGTTATCTCTCCTGAATCTTGCTAGGTAAGTTATGCATTTTTTTTTGTTGTGGAGTGGTTTTCGCACTGAAGGTTATAATCGTGCTATGTCGGTTGCTAATCGACTTAACGCACCCAAAATGTTAGGAACTTGGTTAGCTTCCACTGAAAGCTGACTCTTTAGTATTCGGCTAACTGCCGACTAATATAAACTACCTTAGTCCAACTATGCCCAAACTGGAACTAACTAATAGTTCTACTGAACTCCAATAGAACTCTAAAGAACTCTCTAGAACTTCTAAGAAACTCCTAGGAACTTCCCAAGAACTTCATTATTTATTGTACGATATGTACAAATGTGGCACAAGGCCTAATACGGGGATGGGGAAGGCTGGTCTTCATCTGTCCTAATTTAACTTAGCTATTCACTTTCGTTGACCCTGACACGCTTACAATACACCTTTCACCATAATACCACATTTTTACTTACCAATCTTACCACGTCCACCATAATACCTCAGGTTCTCTATGTAGTCCTACTTAACTCCCATATGTACAATTTTCAGTGGAGGGCATGGGCAGAAAATAACAACATTTAAAATTCCCCAATGATTTTATACAAAGAAAGTAAGATATGTACAAGAAACTAAACAAAATCATATTAGTAATAAAAGCCCCCCACTACTCTAATATTGTGACAGCAAAATCACTTCCCCGGACGAAACATAATGCGTGGCTTTAGAAATATAATACCATATATCCGATCAGCAATCACTCACACAATCACTCGCACATTTAAACACCATAACAAAAAACGAAAAGCACACTTGAAAAATAACGAAAGTCGCCACGCATCCACCAGAGAACTAACATTGTTGAACACCTAAAGTGGGAAGGGATGGGGGATTAAACTAAAGGAAAACTGGGGACAAAAAGAAAAAGGGGCCAATGAGCAATCATAACCTAGCTAAGTTAACACTAAAGCAAAAAACAGAAAAATCAAACTTTCCCTACACTAACCTAACAGGGACGGGGTGTACATGTTCTGCCCAGCACACCCAATATCCTGATGCCTAACCAGCATCAAACAACCACTCCAGGTCAGCACCTTTCACTCGACAGAATCGCGCAAGACTCACCCACCTTTTGCCAAATTCAGATGGAGTGAGTCGTTTCCTTTCCGTCCTGATCTTGACTTTAAGCTGATGCTTAAAGAACAAGATCAGTTGGGAAGAGGTAAACTTCTCATCACCATAGAATTCCTTCTGTCGCGTCGTCCAAATCACGACTCGCATAACACCTAGTAAGCAAAAGAGCACATAGTGCTCAGCCCTAGATAACGGAGGCACGACATTGCTACAAACAGAACTAGCCTCAAGGACAAAGAACTTTCCACGCAGCATACGAACCATGAGGTCTTCAAGAAACTTACACAACGGAGCAACAACACTGCAGTGGAAGAAGGCATGATCGACGGTTTCCGTCGTCAGCCCACAACGCACGCAGGTTGATTTCGGAGTTAGGCCCGCTGCATGAAGCCTCTTGCCTACCCAGAGAGCATTTCGAATCATCAGCCAGGTGAGTGATGCCTCATCGTTAGTGAGACATTTCAACCCAGGCGCCCAAGGCCATATGGAGCGAGCCTCCTGCTTCGTAAGCCCGAGCTCGCCAATCAGTTCATCTTGAACGGTCCCCCTAACTAATACCCGATATAATGTCCTAAGAGACAACGATTGGGCGTTGGAGAGGCCATCCGTAACCCGCAAGAGAAACTGGAGAGCTAAACGACATTCTTTATAGAAGGAGCACTCGCCACGAGGAGTACGGCCGGCCTCCTCCTCCGACAAATGCACACTTCTCAGGGATGGAAAGTTTTTATGGACGTCCTCTTGAACGAGGGCGCCGTTCTCATCCTCCAGCATACACATTCGATCCAGGAATCTAATGCGAAGCGTGTGTTGACGAATCTCAACGCTAGGCATGCCCAGACCGCCCTCAGATGGATGCAGGCAACAGATCTCGCGACGTACCTTGGGAGACTTGCCTTCTCCCCAAAGGAAGGAGAACAAGCGCTGAATTAATCCCAAACGAATGGCACACGGGAGAGGAAGTACCGAGACTCGGTAAAGGAGAATCGGGTAGATGTGCGAGGCACATACTTCCGCCCTCCCCTTTAAGGAGAGCTTCCTCCGAGTCCACAGACGAACTGCGCACTCGGCCTTCTCTCGAACCTCCGACCAATTCATTTCCAACTGGAGATCAGGACCGAAGAAGACGCCGAGAATCTTAATCGGCCCATCCGTCCAGAGGAAAGGTCCGGGAAGAGAAACTCCCTTCCACGCACTCAATCGCAAGCCAACAGACTTATCGCGATTGATCTTGGCCCCTGTCACCGTCTCATAACATCTGATTTCTTTGCTAACTTCGTCAATCTCGGCTTTGCTCGACACAAAGACCGAAACGTCGTCAGCATAGGCGGAGTACCTGGCCGAGGTGGTAGCACCAGGTATGGAAATTCCGCGAAGGACCGGATTCGCCTTTAACTTGCGAAGGAATGGCTCCAACGCAAGAACGTACAGCAAAGGCGAAAGTGGACAACCTTGACGAATGGAGCGAGATAAAGTGAAGGGCTTCGATCTTACCCCATTCACTTCCACCAGCGCACCGGGGGACTCATACAGCAGTCGGATCCAGGAGCGAAAGTACCGCCCGAAACCGGCGGCGGAAAGGACAGACTCCAAGAAGCGATGGTCAACCCTATCGAACGCCTTGGACTGATCCAAATTGATCAGCGCGGCTTCAGTGTCGGTTTTCTCGATGATCAGGCGTACCAAATGAAGGTTGTCCTGAATAGTCCTGCCCTTCACAGCACAAGTCTTTTTTGTTTTTCCACCAATTTAAATCAAACTTATATGAAGGGGTGGGAAAAGGCGGGAGTAAAAATGGGAAACAATATAAAGAAAATAAATAAAAACACAAACTAAACAAGCAACAAAGAAAGACAAGAAAACGGTTTTAAAATAAAAACAACAAACCCCGAAGGATTTTAAAATAAATACAAAATAAGTTTAGCCAATAACGGCCAAAACACTAGCCTTTAGCGGCCAATAACACACTAAGGAATTGCCTTAAAAAGGCAAAAAGATAAGCCCCTAGAGAGGTTTACCAAAATAAAAGAAAACAAACGTGAACAATGAATAAACTTTACAAGTTTACAATAAAAGAAATAAAACAAACAGAAAAAAGGAGTTGCCTAAGGCTACTCTCGTTAAAAAATAGGAGGAGGGGCTAAAAATAAACTTTGCTGGGATTAAATAAAGTTTACAAAAAAGGAATCAACGAAATAAATTTGTACAACGAATAAACTTTACAAAAAATAAAACAAACTACACAAAGAAAATAAATACGAAAGTCAAACAAAAAGCGAAGAGTCGCCTAAGGCAACCTCCGTAAATGAAATATGGGGAGGGGTTAAAGAAAAAAAAAAAAAAAGAAACGTGGAAAAAAAATTAATCAAACGGTTGTTTGGTAAAAAAAATTCAAATGAAAGTTACTATTAAAAGAAAAGTTTTTAAACAAAAATAAATATGGCACTTAAGGCCAAACGGATACTGAAAAAAAAAAAAAAAAAAGAGAAACAAAAAATTAATTCAAGACGGCCGACCTAAACAAAAACAAATATGGCCGCCCAAAAAATACGAAAATAAAATACAAAAAGCTAGAAAATAAAAAAGAAAGGAACAAATCAAGTAAAGGAAAAAAAAAATAAATAAAAATAAACTTAGCTCTACAAAAAAAAGGTCTTTCTTGTAAAATAAAGGGTCCAAATGAGAGAATCACAGTATTTTTAAAACAACAAAGTCTGACGCTCGCCAAGGCAAGGTCCGAGAAGTCGGAAAATGACAACACACGTCAAAAAATCTTCCTAAGAACTTCATTATTTATTGTACAGACGTACAAATGCGGCACAAGGCCTAATACGGGGATGGGGAAAGGCTGGTCATCAACTGTCCTATATTTAACTTAGCTATTCACTTTCGTTGACCCTGACACGCTTACAATAACCTTTCACCATAAAACCACATTTTTACTTACCATTCTTACCACGTCCACCATAATACCTCAGGTTCTCTATGTAATCCTACTTAACTCCCATATGTACAATGTTCAGTGGAGGGCCTGGGCAGAAATAACAACATTTAAAATCCCCAATGATTTTATACAATGAAAATAAGATATGTACAAGAAACTAAACAAAATCATATTAGTAATAAAAGCCCCCCACTACTCTAATATTGTGACAGCAAAATCACTTCTCCGGACGAAATATAATGCGTGGCTTTAGAAATATAATAATATCACTTATCCGTTCAGCAATCACTCACACAATCACTCACACATTTAAACATCATAACAAAAACGAAAAACACACTTGAAAAATAACGAAAGACGCCACGCATCCACCGGAGAACTAACATTGTTGAACACCTAAAGTGGGAAGGGATGGGGGATTAAACTAAAGAAAAATAGGGGACAAAAAGAAAAAGGGGCCAATGAGCAATCATAACCTAGCTAAGTTAACATTGAAGCGAACAACAGAAAAATCAAACTTTCCCTACACTAACCTAACTGGGACGGGGTGCACATGTTCTGCCCAGCACACCCAATATCCTGATGCCTAACCGGCATCAAACAACCACTCCAGGTCAGCACCTTTCACTCGACAGAATCGCGCAAGACTCACCCACCTTTTGCCAAATTCAGATGGAGTGAGTCGTTTCCTTTCCGTCCTGATCTTGACTTTAAGCTGATGCTTAAAGAACAAGATCAGTTGGGAAGAGGTAAACTTCTCATCACCATAGAATTCCTTCTGTCGCGTCGTCCAAATCACGATTCGCATAACACCTAGTAAGCAAAAGAGCACATAGTGCTCAGCCCTAGATAACGGAGGTACGACATTGCTACAAACAGAACTAGCCTCAAGGACAAAGAACTTTCCACGCAGCATACGAACCATGAGATCTTCAAGAAACTTACACAACGGGGCAACAACACTGCAGTGGAAGAAGGCATGATCGACGGTTTCCGTCGTCAGCCCACAACGCACGCAGGTTGATTTCGGAGTTAGGCCCGCTGCATGAAGCCTCTTGCCTACCCAGAGAGCCTTTCGTATCATCAGCCAGGTGAGTGATGCCTCATCGTTAGTGAGACATTTCAACCCAGGCGCCCAAGGCCATATGGAGCGAGCCTCCTGCTTCGTAAGCCCGAGCTCGCCAATCAGTTCATCTTGAACGGCCCCCCTAACTAAAACCCGATATAATGCCCTAAGAGACAACGATTGGGCGTTGGAGAGGCCATCCGTAGCCCGCAAGAGAAACTGGAGAGCCAAACGACATTCTTTATAGAAGGAGCACTCGCCACGAGGAGTACGGCCGGCCTCCTCCTCTGACAAATGCACACTTCTCAGGGATGGAAAGTTTTTATGGACGTCCTCTTGAACGAGGGCGCCGTTCTCATCCTCCAGCATACACATTCGATCCAGGAATCTAATGCGAAGCGTGTGTTGACGAATCTCAACGCTAGGCATGCCCAGACCGCCCTCAGATGGATGCAGGCAACAGATCTCGCGACGTACCTTGGGAGACTTGCCTTCTCCCCAAAGGAAGGAGAACAAGAGCTGAATTAAACCCAAACGAATGGCACACGGGACAGGAAGTACCGAGAGTCGGTAAAGGAGAATCGGGTAGATGTGCGAAGCACATACTTCCGCCCTCCCCTTTAAGGAGAGCCTCCTCCGAGTCCACAGACGAACTGCGCCCTCGGCCTTCTCTCGAACCTCCGACCAATTCATTTCCAACTGGAGATCAGGACCGAAAAAGACGCCGAGAATCTTGATCGGCCCGTCCGTCCAGAGGAAAGGTCCGGGAAGAGAAACTCCCTTCCACGCACCCAATCGCAAGCCAACAGACTTATCGCGATTGATCTTGGCCCCTGTCACCGTTTCATAACATCTGATTTCTTTGCTGACTTCGTCAATCTCGGCTTTGCTCGACACAAAAACCGAAACGTCGTCAGCATAGGCGGAGTACCTGGCCGAGGTGGTAGCACCAGGTACGGAAATTCCGCGAAGGACCGGATTCGCCTTTAACTTGCGAAGGAATGGCTCCAACGCAAGAACGTACAGCAAAGGCGAAAGTGGACAACCTTGACGAATGGAGCGAGATAAAGTGAAGGGCTTCGATCTTACCCCATTCACTTCCACCAGCGCACCGGGGGACTCATACAGCAGTCGGATCCAGGAGCGAAAGTACCGCCCGAAACCGGCGGCGGAAAGGACAGACTCCAAGAAGCGATGGTCAACCCTATCGAACGCCTTGGACTGATCCAAATTGATCAGCGCGGCTTCAGTGTCGGTTTTCTCGATGATCAGGCGTACCAAATGAAGGTTGTCCTGAATAGTCCTGCCCTTCACAGCACAAGTCTTTTTTGTTTTTCCACCAATTTAAATCAAACTTATATGAAGGGGTGGGAAAAGGCGGGAGTAAAAATGGGAAACAATATAAAGAAAATAAATAAAAACACAAACTAAACAAGCAACAAAGAAAGACAAGAAAACGGTTTTAAAATAAAAACAACAAACCCCGAAGGATTTTAAAATAAATACAAAATAAGTTTAGCCAATAACGGCCAAAACACTAGCCTTTAGCGGCCAATAACACACTAAGGAATTGCCTTAAAAAGGCAAAAAGATAAGCCCCTAGAGAGGTTTACCAAAATAAAAGAAAACAAACGTGAACAATGAATAAACTTTACAAGTTTACAATAAAAGAAATAAAACAAACAGAAAAAAGGAGTTGCCTAAGGCTACTCTCGTTAAAAAATAGGAGGAGGGGCTAAAAATAAACTTTGCTGGGATTAAATAAAGTTTACAAAAAAGGAATCAACGAAATAAATTTGTACAACGAATAAACTTTACAAAAAATAAAACAAACTACACAAAGAAAATAAATACGAAAGTCAAACAAAAAGCGAAGAGTCGCCTAAGGCAACCTCCGTAAATGAAATATGGGGAGGGGTTAAAGAAAAAAAAAAAAAAAAGAAACGTGGAAAAAAAATTAATCAAACGGTTGTTTGGTAAAAAAAATTCAAATGAAAGTTACTATTAAAAGAAAAGTTTTTAAACAAAAATAAATATGGCACTTAAGGCCAAACGGATACTGAAAAAAAAAAAAAAAAAGAGAAACAAAAAATTAATTCAAGACGGCCGACCTAAACAAAAACAAATATGGCCGCCCAAAAAATACGAAAATAAAATACAAAAAGCTAGAAAATAAAAAAGAAAGGAACAAATCAAGTAAAGGAAAAAAAAATAAATAAAAATAAACTTAGCTCTACAAAAAAAAGGTCTTTCTTGTAAAATAAAGGGTCCAAATGAGAGAATCACAGTATTTTTAAAACAACAAAGTCTGACGCTCGCCAAGGCAAGGTCCGAGAAGTCGGAAAATGACAACACACGTCAAAAAATCTTCCTAAGAACTTCTCGAGTTAACTTCCTGTTAACTCTTATTAATATAAGATGGGGAGTACATTATCTGAGGAATAGGTATGTTTCACCATAACATTTTTCCTCTGTCCTTTTTGCCTTCAGTCTATCCTGTGAGTATCAGATTTTCTAAGCCCTCTATCCTCATAGAAATTTCAACTGTCTCCTCCTGATGTTAAGTATAAAATCCCTTTTTGTTTCCATTTTCTCTAAAACTTCATTGCTGCTCTCATGTTTGTTCCATGTTGTTCTCAGCATTTTTCTGTAGAACAACATTTCACATGTGGTTGTTGTATCATTGATAAGAAGAGGATATAAAAACTGGAAAAAATAAGTGAAATAAAAACCACTGTGATGATTTCTGATTTTCACTCAACTCCATTAATTTTTGAGTTTTCACTCAACTCCATTAATATTCCGATATGAGAAGATTTCATATGTAATTGAACTTTTTTTTTTGTGAATATAAAATTTTAAAATTATTTTCTGTAAATTCTGTAAATTAATATGATGCTTTGATAATCGACATTCTGATCGTGGTTAGACTAATTTATTTTTTCTTTTCAGTTCCAGGTACTGTTTCTGGTTCAGGATAGATGTTTTGGCTTGTTCGCCCACTCTATCTTTTATTTGTATACAAGTATATATATATAAAATTCTTTTGTAATGACTAGTAAATGATCTTTTGACTTTAACTAAGTTAAAACTTAGTAAATTTGTTTTTTTCTGAATTTTTTTATTTTTTTAAAAATTGGAGTAGATAGATTGCAGGTCCATACTTCTCCTTCTTCTTGTTCCCTGATTAGGAAGGGGTTCCCAGCTTTTTTCCTTCTCCTGAGGTTTTAATAATGGTTCTGTCACAAGTTTTTTGTAATGTGTGTTGATGGTACCGGGTTGGTAGTTTCTTGGTTGCTGCTTCTGACTGAGACCTCGAACTCTTGCGTAGCATTTTGAGAGGCTTCTCTGATCAACGGTTGAATAATATCGGGGTTCTGGTAGTGCCATGTCGCGCAAGGATGAGTGTCCCAGCAAGTGCCTCCAGTGGGTAACCCTGAGGCCACATTATACTGCAGACTGCACCAGTTTCCTTCCAATACATGTTGTATTTGATGAGTGACTATTAGTACTGCTCTAGGCCTCTCCTTAAAAAACAACAACTCTCTAATTATGATGACATACAATCAAAGAAATAAAACTAAACCAGTTAAACAAAAAACAAAAAAAAAAAAAACACCTAAACCCATCAACATCTCTTTCTTGAGTGTCCACAGTATCCGTACCAACTTTTGCAACGTTGAATCTTTCCTCCTTAAAAACTCTCCTGAAATCTTAGCTCAATGCAAAACTAACCTTGATCTTGCTATCTCTTCATCTGATTTCTCTATTCCGGTTTACTTTCCCCTTTTTAGGAAGGACCCCAATGCCCATATGTCAGCGAACGCCTTCCTCTAGCCAGGATTTCTCTTGAATCTTCAGACCATTTCTACATGTGTCTCCATCTCTGGAGTATCGCACCTGAATCTTTTCTGGGTTGTTTGTCTCCTCATTAAGGGTGCTGGAGTTAAATGTGTCCTGAGTTTGGAGTTATCCGCCTGATAGTCAGGAATCCAAAACTTCGGTTAATTTCAAAGGAGGCTATCCTATCAGCAGGTGGAAAATATATCAGCAGATCTATTGTACTTCTATTTTGTGAATGGTTTCTGGACTGGTTATGGGATGTGCGTTGTGGTGCAGTGGATATCGGCTCAGAATGAGAAATCGGGGAGCCGAGTTCGAATTCCAGTTGAATTCATTGCATTCGCTTACACACAAATACCCCTGGGAAAGGTATTAATCCATCTCTTCCTTCCAGTTATGGGTTAAATAACAGGACAGATTGGGTTCTATAGCCTTGGCTGGCAACCAGTCTACCGCAGAAAGCAATGGCAACCTACTGTGGGATAATCTTCTGCCCAGTCAGTCATGTCTATTTCGAGACATGATCGCCCAAGCGTGTTTCACGTATGGCACTTAACTGACTTTCTGGACTGTGCAGTAGTCTCTAAACCCCATTAGTTACCATTTTTTTTTACTGCTTCCCTTCCTCTTCTGACTGTTCCGTATTAGCATTTCAAACAATATAGGCCATTTCAAACAATATAGGCCATTTCAAACAAGGCCATTTCTCTCATTCGTTTGTTAATATATTTGGGTTCGGGGATTTTAATGCCCACCACACCAAGTTGCTGGAAAGCTCACAGATCTTGTTGATGTCTATATCATGAACTTTTCAAGCACTCAATCTCTCACACAAGTGGTGGATTTCTCCACACGTTTCTGCAATAACCCTGAATAGACTCGGCTTACTGCTATATCTCTGTTTCACTTCTGTCCCTGACTTTTGCCATGCCATGCAGTTCTGTCCTCTTGACAAATCTGATCATACCGTGGTTTCCGTTAAAATCTACTTCCACTCCCACTTCTTTCAGAAACCTCCAACCTGCAGAATATCTTACAGCTTTCTAAGAGCGGACTGAGAGCCGTTCAGTGACTTCATTTGTGATGTCTCTTGGAACAAAATTTTTAGTCTCCCTGTTGAAGACTGTACATCTGAGATCTCTTAGGTGAAAGCCAGCATTGATGCATTTATTTCACCAAGGAAATTTTGACTCAAACCCCATTTTTCTCCTTGATTCTCTCCTGCTTGCTCGGCCACCATTGCTCCAGGAACCGTTTCTGGGTTTATCGGAGTGACACGCCTGATCATAATCAGCATCCTTTTGTCTCTACATGCACTGAATATAAGCAAGTCGTAAATGATGCTGAGCTGTTATTTGCTAATAGAATGAAGCAGTGTATATCATCCCGCAAGTTTGGCTCTAAGAACTACTGGCGACTCTGCAAACAACAGTAAACATTCAATACCTCCTTTAATCAATAAATTTGAGGTCCTCACAGCTACATCGGACAAGGCCAATGCTTTGCTCGCAAATTTTTTACCAACTCCACATTTGATTCATACTGCTTCTCTGCTTCTTGTTTTTCTGCCTTCTGGAAGTCCTCCTCTGTAGTTCCAGTTTTTAAGAACTCTGGAGAACCCTCAGACCCTTCTAATTATTGCCCTATCAGCCTTCTACCGATTTTTAGCAAAGTGTTCGAGGCTATTATCAATGCTGAGGTAGTTCAACATCTCACAGCCCGCAACATTTTGCCAGGTCTATCGCTGATATGCTAACAAACATCGCAGAGTATATATCCCAGGCTTTCGATAAGAACGGCAAAGCTTGAACTGTTGCTTTGGATATCTCCAAAGCATTTGATGAAGTCTGGCACACTGGCCTTCTGCCAGGACTATGGTATGCGCTTGTTTGATTTAATCCAATTCTTCCTATCAAATCGGAAAATGAAGGTGGTATTGAATGGACATGCTTCCAGATCTTATCATACGAATGCGGGTGTCCCTCAAAGCTCTTCCTAGATACCACACTTTTTCTGAATTTCATTAACGATCTCCCTAAAGAGAAATCTGCCAAGGCTGACAAAGCAAACCTCACTGCTGATCTTGGATAGGATCTTCAATCTGTGGTTGACTGGTATAAGAAATAGCTTGTAAATTTTAATGCTTTCAAAACAAAGCTGCTGTCCTTTAACCACCATAGACAATCGCTCTTACCCCTTATCAACTTGGATCAGGCAAGTCTTCCTATTATAATTCATAAAGTTTTAAAAATATTTAAAAAATCTTTTAAAGAACCGTTGCCCTATTTTTTTTTTTTTTTTAGTTAAGAACTGATTATTATATTGTTTATCGAAAATTGAAAAGTTTTAAAAAAATCGGTGAACGATTTTAAAAAAAAATGATTTAAACTTTTTTTTTTGTGCATTTGATGTTTTTTCTTTTTTTGGATGGTAATTTCTCTGTGCAATTTAAAAGTTCAGGGTTTCCTCCCTTACCCGAAAAGAAATGTGGACAATTTTGTTGCTCATGAATACCCTACTTTTTCATCTCTAATCAAGAACCTGTCAATACGATCTTGATTTACGACGCGTACAGGTCAAAAAGTTCAAATTTGTGATTAAGAAATTGTTTTATTCTAAATTTCACGCTATCAATAATAATATTTGTGTTAATCAGGTTAATTTAACATAAAATTTACTAATTTTCCAAAAATAATTTGTTATAGATATTTTATTTTTGCAAGATTTTTAAAACCGTGAATTAACTTTTGTTTACAAAAATGTGTCGATCGTTCAAAAATGGCAGAAAATTGAAAAAAAATCTCAAACTTTTATATTCCAATCAATATAATTTATGTTTGAAATAAACCAGAGTATTTTGCTTACTAGAAATAGTAAATTTAATCATTTAGCTTTCAAGTAAAACTAAAATAAAAGTTTCAAGAAAACCTTTTCATTTTTAAAGATTTAGTTTAAAAGTAACTATGCCTTTCTTTCGTGATTTACTGGAGGTACCTAAAATTTTTTTACTTATTTCTAAGCTAAGAATGGTTGACCAGAATTGACATAATTGTACAATTTATTTTCTTTTTTTTCCATTTTGACGGAAAAACTTCGTTTTAATTAATTAATAATTATTAAATTTGGGGCCTTTTTTTTTGTGGACAAATCTCGACGTCGGGGAAGCCCATAAACAGAAGCGCTTCGCTTGCGACTCAAAGGGGATCGAAACAGGCGAGATATGGCAAATCTGGTTGCATCAGGCTTTCAAATGCTTGGTTTGTCAAGGTCAGCCTTGGTTGCGCTAGTAGTGTGACTGGTAGTGACCTCATTTGCCGGCTTGAAAATAATTTCTAGAAAGATGAGGTAAATTTTAAATTTCAGGGGAAATAATTTTTATTTGACTTAAATGAGTTACTTCCCCTGGATCATGCGTTATCGTAATTACACTTCAAATTATAATGCATAAAAGCTATTGAGCGTCAGTAGTTTTGCAGCTTTGGGGGTTAATGTTTATTTAATTCGGCCTTGTGTCTGACTTAACCTAACTCCCTACAGATTAAAAGTTTTATCCATAATTATCATCAGAAGGTTTTCGTTAAACGGTTGGTTGTCGGCTGGAATGTGTGGAATTGTGTGGAATAGTGTCAGGATAAAATATACATTTTGCATTTTAAAATAGAAATTTATTAAAAGGAAAGAATAACACAAGTTGTAGAAGTTAATGTGCAATTAGAAATATTATTAAGAAGTTAAGAGTAAAGTTCGTGTTCAATGATAAAGTTATTTTATTTTATTTTTTTTAATCATATCACCCCGAGCAAGGCGGTAATGCCACTGATGTGCTACGTGAAAGTGAAAAGATTGGAAAAGAGAAAACCGGAAACCACATCCTAAACAGGGAACAAGGGATGAGCCTCTTCACCTGTTCATTAGACGTGGGTGGAGTGTGAACCGGGCGATGGTTTAGTCTATCTGCTCCAAGAAAATGTTCGTAGTTAGTAATTGTTGAAAAAGACAAGAAAGAGAACAAGGTGCAACCTGACCTTGTCTCCGGGTCGATTTGAAGTTGAAGTTACATTTTAGTTGTTTTGTCTCGCGGCTCCCATCTGACTCTGTTGACCGGTCACATAATGTCCTTAAGCAATTAAATTTGGTCATGTGATCAGCTCCAGCGAACACTTTCGCTTTTAGATGTGAAATAACGTCATTATGAATTTTCTGTTTTTAATCCAATCAAGATTCAGGATTTGCTTTTCGCACTGACTTGTGAATAGTCGTTTGAATCTACTTTTGCGGGTGTGCAATTTTACTTTGGGTTTTTCCAAAATGTTTTAGTTCTTAATTTCTTATCCCTACAGGTTAGACTACAAACACAGAATCTAGGTATCTCCAATGTTCTGCCATTAAAATTGGACACCAGTAAAAAACAAGCCATAAAAGTGAAGTTTATGGTCACCTTTCTGACTAGTCGAAAGCTGAAAGAATGGGAAGAAATCTAAAAAATAAGTAAATATTTTAAAATTAAAATTGAAAATAATTGCGTTTAAAAATATTGTTTATGTAAACACACTCTCTTAGCTAGGTACTTCCACTCATTTTCGATGCCTAAGTTTTCAAGTAAATTTAAAAAAAAAAAAATGAAGAATTCCTTGAAGTATTCATTGACATTTTGACAAAAGTTAATTCTCAGTTTTAAACATCTTGCAAAAATAAAATATACGTTTGTGACACGTTTTTTTTTAAATTAGCAAGTTTAAAGTTAAATTAATCTGACTTATGCAAGTATTACTTATTTATAACATGACATTTAGAACAAAATTATTTCTTAATCATAGAAGTCATATCTTACTGACGCGTTGAGTGATTGATAATTGCCAAATGTGTTGACAAGCTAAGTATGATTTACTAGAATTGATATAATTGTCGAAATTTTTTCCTGTGAGCGAAGCCACCGTGAAATACGCGACTTTTTATGTCCCACACGAAACACCATACTACAAAAAGCAGCCTTTCTACAATAAATAAATAAATAAATAAATAAATAAATAAAATAAAATTATTTAAAAAATATTCTGGCTTGAAGATTTGTATTAAGTTTTTCAACTTTCGATTAGTAAATATAGTCTTCACTTAACTTAATAAACCTCAAAAAAGACTTCGAAGAATTTAAAAAAATATTTTTTAAATTTTAAAATTATTATTAATTAAAAAAGAAAAGATGAAAACAAATCAAGTAAAAATTCATTATTCATCGAAAAAAATGTTTTTCTTCAGAGTATAATGCCCTTAATATAATTACTTTTAAAAAGCAATTAAAGTCTTACCTAATTAAATAATGTAATAGTTATATTGCACTTATTATTTTGCTATTCGGAAGAGATTTTCGGAAAAAAAAAAAGAAAAAGAAAAATGTAGAGGATTTACATCATTCCCCAAGGAGTCCTAATAAAACAAATTTTCGAAACAGAATTTAATTTCTTGAAATTTCATATAATTGTGTGAAGGAGTAACAGATGTAAAAAAAAAAAATTAAAATATTTTAAGAATAATAATTTCACAAATAATTTCATTAAATTGTAAATATCCTGGAAGTTTCATTAAAATCCGACAATTAACTGATTTTTGCAAAAATTTTTAAATTAATGTGTATTTCACCGGAAAAATAATGAGTTTCGTAATATTGGATTATTCCTAGTATACTCTAATAAAAATTTAGTCACTCACTGACGAAAAAAAAAAAAAAATATATAAAAATAAAAAAAGAAGAAAAGTTTTTTAATAAAACTTTGAACGTGTTAGCAAGGATTAAAAAAAAATTAAAAATACTTTAATCTTTTCTCTTTATAATAACAACCATTTTGACGGAAAAACTTTTTATTAAGTTTGGGGCTTTTTCTTCATGTTATGCTGTTTCAGCGAATTAGTGGCGGTACCTACTCTTAGCTCAAGGGTTCCCCCAGTGGAGCACAGGCCTTCGACAACCCTAGTCATCGTACTCTGTTTTGAGTTGGTTTGCTGTTATCGATTTTTCTGTTATCACTTTTTTTTTAACAGGTAGGAGTGTTAACCTGGCCCAAACCCCTTTATTCTCCGGGCAAGGCCGGTTTTTAATTCAAAGTTTTTCCTTCACCTAGATCGGTTGCCACCCAAGGCTATAAAATCAAGCCTGTTTTGTTATTTGCCCATAGTTGGGTTTGCGTGTTTGTTTGGGGGTGATGGTAAAAGAGAAGGATTCATAAGTGAATGTAATAAACACGACTAGAATTCGAACTCAGCTCTCCGATTCCTCAATCTGAGCCGCTATCCATATGTCTCCATATACTTCCATGTTGTAGGGTTCTCCCTTTTCATAAAGATGGACTCATCCAGAATATACTTATACTACTGCTATAGAAGCAAGACGGGAGAATACCGCGTTTTCTCGCGGTAATTCATTGACACTGTCAGCTCTCTGCCTTCGGGCGGAGAGTATTAACTTAGTCGAGGCTCCGCCGAAGGGTAGAGTCACGACTGAGCAAAATTAGACAGCTATTTTTGGCTGGGCTATATGGTCTAGAGATCCCACGTAAAAAAGGTCTTGTGCCACATTTTGCTCTAGTGGGAGGGCAAATAAATGCAGCATACCGCGTTGTCACTGAGAGTTAACCGGAGAATACGAGAGTTCAGAGAGAGGTTAGCAGTCAGTACACAGTAGCTCTGTGCTCCACTCATCGAGAAGATTATTACGTAGTACCCGTCAGATTCCGACGCGGACATACTCAATATACTACGGCTTCACTTCCAGAGATTTGTACATATACTTTTTACTAACAAGCATTCCTGGACTACTAATCTTCATTCAAGTCTGTATCCTTACGTTTATACACTTATTTTCGATCTCAATTTCTGGTCGTTGTTCATTTATTTGTGCGGGTCCTATTCCCGGGATCCACAACAAGTATAATCTTCATATCCTGCAAAAATACAAGATTTTATAACTCAAAAACATGATGCGATAGGTAAAAAAAATGATGCCAAATTTTGGTTCAGCATCCCAGTTAGGTAAAATGCATTGGAATGCCATGCGCCAGAAAAATGAGTTGACAAGTGCAATCATCTCTTTCTAATCACTAAGATGATATCGGTATTCTCTTGTCGGAAGTTTGCGGTCTTTGAATATTCTTGTTATTATTATTGTTATTCCTTAAGCTACTACTATAGAAGCGAGACTGGAGGATACCGAGGTTTCACGGAGAATTAACCGGAGAATACGAGAGTCCAGACAGAGATTAACAGTCAGTACATAGTAGTTCATAGTAGCTCACTGCTCCACTCATCGAGATGATTATTACGCAGTACCCCTCAGCTTCCGACGCGGACATACTCGATATACTACGGCTTCACTTCCAGAGATTTGTACATATACTTTTTACTAACCCGCATTCCTGGACTACTAATCTTCATTCAAGTCTGTATTCTTACGTTAATACACTTATTTTCGATCTCAATTTCTGGTCGTTGTTCATTTATTTGTGCGGGCCCCCTTCCCGGGATCCACAACACTCCACATGCAAACACTGTCAACATACAAATATAACTGCCTTTTTTTATTGGAAGGGTCGTAAAAAGAAATGTCAGAAAAGTCAGCGGAGCGAAGACGAAAATAAACAACCAGACAGTAAAGCATCAAATGACAAAAAAAAAAAAAAAAAAAAAAAAAATGGTTTCTTGAGGATCCACGTATCCTTTCGGTTAATAAATGTTTTTTATAAAAATAAAAATTCAACAATTTTCAGCCAATGAGTCGCGTTCCCGCCGACAATAAAAATATGCTTTGTGATCCCTTTGAAGAGTATATAAGCAAAGCTTCCAGATCAAACAAGGCAGCCAAACGAAGAAGCGGCGAGATACTTCAACAAATTGAATAGCCTATCGCTATTTCCATGGCAAGTGTTTTGATGATCTACATTCCGTGGTGCTACCAGCCCGTATCTTTGCAGCTGGTACCCACCATGCTCCGTACATAAGGATGAATCATATATTCCATTAGTAAGGAGGAAGTTTCACTAGGACAGTTTTTTCCTCCAAAGAACTGCTGCTTTGTGAAAAAAACTCCCGGCAGGATAATTTCTCGATCACTATAATCTTAACCTCTTCAAGTGTAAGTTTAACCATTATCTTTTCTACATAATCTCATGGGATGTATTTATTGCTTTATCTCATACTCATACACAACCACATAGTAACTACCTTGATTATCCCTTAGGACTTGAACATTAGTATTAAAAAATGATATTTTTTCGACAAGTTTTCGTATGGAGATACCAACAAATAAGCCCATAATTTCGTAATGAATTCAATCCTTACTGGTCGAACCACAACTGTAGAAGGTTAAAATTTCCGGGCAAGCAGCGAGGATCAAAGTGATTATACATTGGGGATTATCGGCGGGATTAGTTAACAACTAAGTTGATGGTCAGTCAGTCAGTTAAGTGCCAGACGTGATACACGCTTGGGCGATCATGTCTCGAAAGAGACATGACTGACTGGGCAGAAGATTATCCCGCAGTAAGTTGCCATTGCTTTCTGCGGTAGACTGGTTGCTGACTAAGGTTATAGAACCCAATTTGTCCTGATATTGGACTCATAGCTAGAGCGGGAAAAGATGTATTATATTATTACGTAGTAATTAGTGGGGGATCAGTTTATTACTTCATAATAATATAAAACCGATCCTCCACTTTATTCACAGTAGAAGTTCTAATTATGTTTTCAACTATTATCTTCATTCAGTCAGTTAAGTGCCAGACGTGATACACGCTTGGGCGATCATGTCTGGAAAGAGACATGACTGACTGGAGAGAAGATTATCCGGTAGTAGGTTGCCATTACTTTCTGCGGTAGACTGGTTGCCAACCAAGGCTATAGAACCCAATCTGTCCTGCTATTTAACCCATAACTAGAAGGAAGATACGGATTAATACCTATCCCAAGGGTATTTGCGCGTAAGTGAATACAATGGATTCAGCTGAAATTCGAACTCGGTTCTCCGGTTTCTCGTTCCGAGCCGATATCCAATGCACCACAACGCACATCAAAGACAAAAAGGTCCAAAGAAACTAAATATCCAGAAGAACAATTTTTATCACATTTTTGTACATTTTCATGATTTGGAATTTTCACTGTGCATACCACAGTTTACTCTCGCCTCGATCAAAAATCTGGTGTTGGTGACAAGGCGAACCTCGCTGCCGAGCTCGAGAAGGACCTCCAATCCGTGGTGGATTGAGGTAAGAAATGGCTCGTAAAATTCAATTCTTCCAAAACGAAGCTGCTGTCAATTAACCACCACAGACAACCGCGCCTCCCTCCCATTAGCATGGAACAGGCTTGCCTCCCAGAGAGTAAATCACTACGCCTGCTTGGTCTGACACTCTCAGCGGACCTCAAGTGGAATGACTATGTCGAATCCATTGCTAAATCCGCAGCTATGAAAATCGGCTCTCTGTGCAGAGCCCGGAAATTCTTTCCGCCTGAATCTATCCTGCAATTATATAAATCCACCATCCGCCCGTGTATTGAATACTGCTGAGACATCTGGTCGGGTGCCCCTGCTATTCTCCTCGGGGTTCTTGACAACAGCAAAGAATCTATAATGTGATTGATACCGACCTGGCTGACCGCCTGTAGTATCTCTCTCACCGGCGTGACGTGGCTTCCCTGTGTCTCTTCTATAGATACTTTCATGGCTTCTGCTCTGACGAACTTAAATCACTGGTGCCCCCTAGATGTGAATTTTCACGAGATACTAGATTGGCAACTAGGTCCCACCCTTTTACAGTGAAACCGATGAAATGTAACCGCAGTTTCTACTCCAACAGCTTCTTTCCTCGCACTTCCCGCATGTGGAATTCCCTACCGCATGCTTGCTTCCCCGACGGCTACAACCTCCAGGAGTTTAAATGTAAGGTCAATAGACACCTAACACGCTAACTCACACCCACTCTCTCCAACTCTCTCCCTATGTACATCCTAAGTCGTCTATCACCCTCCTTCTGACATTTCCTATACCCAATCCCTCTATGTAACCCCCTGCGCTCTAGTGGCAGTGGAATGCCTTGCTTGGGGTGACACGATTAAAAAAAAAATGTTTTGAAAAAAAATATATTGATAACATTGATAAATTACTTTTAATTATATTTATATTTAAATAAAAAAAAACAGGGTTTCATCAATGATTTAAATTCTCCGCCACAAATTAAACAATAAAAGTACCAATTGGCATCTACAAATTAAGTCAACAGTTGAATAATAGGGACAAGACGAACATTTAGTATAAGTAAATATTATCAACATTCAATTAAATTTGTTTCTCCCCTCTCAAAAAATGATGACCGTAAACAAACTTAATTTCGACATATTAGCGACACCGAGTAGCCTATAGATTTTTTTGTCCTTGGTTCTTTTTATCTTTGGACCTTTTTGCTTTTGGACGTTTTGACTTGTAACCAAGTTGATAAACAAAACCAGTTCACTCAATCTAACAAAAGGCTATGATCGTGGATCAACCAGTAAGGGTTGAATTTATTACGAAATGATGGACTTATGGTTAATATTTTTTCTCTCTCTCTCTTTATATATATATATATATATATATATATATATATATATATATATATATATATATATATGTAAAATAAAATAAATTTCGAAGTTCAAAACCGTTGAATGATCATTTCCACATTAAATCCCTAAGAGAGATTTCACATCTGATCGGCAACTATCAATATTCAAAATGAAATAAAAAATGAAATTAGTTTTACAAAGGGGAAGGGGGTAACGAAAGAAATAGGAAGTGGTGTTTGACTGAGATGTGAGCTAAACAAAATGGAAAGAGAGGGAGGAAAAAGGAAAAAGAAAAGAAAAAAAAGAAAAATTTCATATTCGTAGAGACGCTAGGGACGTGCTAACAAAATTAGCGTTTATAAATGTATTAGCAAAAAGATTTTTTTGAGAAAAATTTATTTGGGGGAAAAAGCTGATATATGATTATTTTAATTTAATTAAATTCACCTAATTAATTATTTATTTAATTATTATAATTATAAACCTAGATTTGAATTAAAAATAAAATGAATAAAATTTATTAAAAAACTTTTTAAAAAATAAAATAACATTTATTTTAAAAAATTTAAAAAAATTTTAGGTGCTGGG
Source organism: Ascarosepion bandense (assembly GCA_037127315.1). Classification (NCBI taxonomy): domain Eukaryota; kingdom Metazoa; phylum Mollusca; class Cephalopoda; order Sepiida; family Sepiidae; genus Ascarosepion; species Ascarosepion bandense. The sequence continues at coordinate 3,835,446 of JBBBDQ010001063.1, read as the reverse complement.
AAAAAATATATATATACTTGCAGAAAAAAATTGGGGTTTAAGTTAGTATAAGTATCCTTACTTCATAAAAGGTAGATATTAATAGGAGAAAGGGAGAGGAAGGTGGAAGAGTTCAAATTTACGATTTAAAAATTTAATTAATTAATCAATCAATCAAAAACAATTTAATTTATATCGTGGCTCCGTGGATGCCTGCCCGGTGGAGGGCAAATGTAAATCCACCCAGTTAATTTATGAAGCTCACATTTCACCATCCAACAACAAGAAAAATTGCCGGATTTATATTGGTATGTCCGCGGGGCCGTTTAAGCAAAGATTTTACAATCACAGGTATTCTTTTTCGAACCCGGATCAGAAATACCAGACAGCCCTTTCACGGAGATTCTGGAAAATGAAGGAAGAAGAGTTGGACCTTGTAATTAGTTAGAGATTGATAGGTTCAGCCCGAATTCCGAGGAATATTCGTGATAGGTGCGATCTGTGTCTGCATGAAAAAATACTAATATTAAAGGCGAAATTCGTGAACATTTAAAATTTAAATTCTAAATTCAATTTTATGAGAGAAAATATAAATTAAATTGTTTTGGATTAATTGATTAATTAATTAAATTTTTAAATCGTAAATTTGAACTCTTCCACCTTCCTCTTCCCTTCTCCTATAAATATCCACTTTTTATTAAGTAAGGATACTTATACTAACTTAAACCCCAATGTTTTCTGCAAGTATATATATATTTTTCTCAGCATCTAAACATTTTTAAATAATTTTTTTTAATTTAAAAAAAAAATTTAATAAATTTTATTAATTTTATTTTTAATTCAAATCTAGGTTTATAATTGCAATAATTAAATAAATAATTAATTAGATGAATTTAATTAAATTAAAATAATCATATATCAGCTTTTTTCCCCCAAATAAAATTTTTTGAAAAAAAATCTTTTTTCTAATACTTTAACCCATTTATAAACGCTAGTTTTGTTAGCACGTCCCTAGCGTCTCTACAAATATGAAATTTTTTCTTTTCTTTTTCCTTTTTCCTCCCTCTCTTTCCATTTTGTTTAGCTCACTTCTCAGTCAAACACCACTTCCTATTTCTTCCGTTACCCCCTTCCCCTTTGTAAAGCTAGACAAAGCCAAATTTTTAAATTTTTCACTAACAACTCAATATAAAAGTAATGTTGTCCAAAATCTAAAAATAAACATTGATTGCTATCTAGTTTTTTTGTGACGTAAATTTTTGAACTTCCGCCGGTAAAATCTTAACTTTTTTAATTCATTTTTTATTTCATTTTGAATATTGATAGTTGCCGATCAGATGTGAAATCTCGCGTAGGGATTTCATGTTGAAATGATCGTTCAACGGTTTTGAACTTCGAAATTTATTTTATTTTATATATATATATAGGTACCTCCACTAAATCGCTAAAAAAAAAAAAAAAAATTAGTAATATATATATATATATAAATTAGTTTTATATATATATTTTATATATATATACTTATTATTAGACCTTATTTTTAATGGAGAATCGTATTTAAGCATGCTCTCCGTTTACTTATTAAAAAAAAGTTTGTATAATAAAATATGTCGCATTATTAAATGGAAAAAAGTTCGTCCTTTTCTTTAGAAATTGCTTTCTTTACTTTAGTGTACGTAACTGAGTAGATGTGTCTATTTCAAGAAACAGAGAAAAAATTACAATTTATTTACTTTAAAAAAAAAGTGCTGGTTACATTTAACTATTTCAACAGTGGGACCTAGATGCCAATCTAGTAGCACGCTTAAATTTACGTTGACGGGACACTAGGGAAAATTGTTCACCAGAGCTGTTGACATGAAAGTATTTGTAGAAATGACAGAGGCAAGCCACGCCACGTCGGTGAGAAAGTGACTGAAGTCGATATGCCGAGTCAGAACCGATTGAATTGCAAATTCTTTTTTGGATTTTGTCGAGAACCTTGAGATGAACAACAGGAGCACTCGACTAGTTATGGTAATATTGGTCTTCGTCAATACTGACGTTACTACACGGTTGTCATTTGACACTCGTGACTTCATCTCAATCAAAGGGAGATAATATCTCTTTTAAATTTGTAAAAAAAAGGTGGGGAAAAAAAAACGAAGATGAAAAGAAAATCACGAATTTTAGAAATAATTTCTTGTCTTTTTATTTTTTTTATCGATGTAACGAAAGCGAATACTTTCAACCTTGGGTTTTTCATGTGTTCGCTGAGTATTCGTCTTTTTAATGATTGGATCAGTTATTCGAAGAATCAGTTATCCAAAGAAGATCACGCCAGTCACTCTCATTCGGATAAGCAACCTTAACAAACATTCTAGAATTATAACCCAGAGGAAACCTTTAAAATTCTTGTCGATTTCATGCCTAATCCAGGAAGCGCTGTTATGTTGATGATACTTTCTCAATGTTTGACAACATAGATGAAGCAACTCTTTTTTGTGAATCTTTAAATTCATTACACTCACCTTTGGTCTTTACGATGGAGCAAGAAGAGAATAATTTTATTTCTTGATGTTCATATGGAGCGGAAGAATGGTACTTTTATCACTAGTGTGTTCCGTAAAGCAACTTTTTCAAGTCTTTACACTAGTTGAGACGCTTTTGTGTCTCGTACCCCACTAAAGGATATGCGTTGTGGTACAGTGGATAGTGTCTCTGAACGACAAATCGGGGAAAGGTATTAATCCGTCTCTTCCCTCCAGTTATGGGTTAAATAATTGGACAGATTGGGTTCTATAGCCTTGATCGGTGTTGGGACGCCCGCACCTATTCGGCTATAATGGACTATTCCATTACTATGTAAAGTAATGGTGGCATCTACGTTGGGTAGAGAGTGTGCCGAGCAGCCGATCGACAAATCAGTCGTAGACTTCCGGTGACGATCCGGAAGTACCCATTGCTCATACTACGTCTTACGACGGTTGAGACGATTAACCTCTATTCTTGTATTGGATACTAATAACCTTTGTAAATACTATTTTCACGGAATACAACGATTAACCTATTCCTGTTGTTGAGTTATTTATTCTTACTCACGACATAACAGTCGGCAACCAGCAGTCTACAGCAGAAAGCAATGGCAACCTACTGCGGGATAATCTTCTGCCCAGTCAGTCATGTCTCTAAAGAGACATGATCGCCCAAAGCGTGTATCACGTATGGCACTTAACTGACTGATCCCACAAAAAAATAAATAAATAAATAAATAAAAATAAATAAATAAAAATAAATCTGATCAAAACTTTAGTTCATCTGGTGTTAATGATTTGTTCGTCTTGTATACTCCAGCAAGAGTTTAACAAAATTCTTTGTATTTTTATTAATAATGGTTTTCTTACTAATATAGTTGATCGCACAATAGAACGGAAGATCAATAACTTCAACATGCCCTCAAAATGTGTCCTGTCTATCTAAATTACCTTGGCAGAAAATGTAAACTTTTAAGTGATAGAGTTTCTACTAATGTCTCTGTCACTTTCTTTTCAGCCAAGTTACGTGTTGTTTTTGGCAGCCGTTCAATATTTCCATCATTTTCTAAAGACCGTCTGCCCTATCAGGATAAAAGTTTACTTATCTATAAGTTTAGATGTCAGTGTGAAGCTGAGTATATAGGGCGGACGAGTTTTAGATTGGAACCAGAATAGGCCAACGGGTTCCTAAACACATTAGATTACATTTACGTAATCGCACGCCTGTGTCGTAATCAGCACGCGATTCAGCAATCGGACAACACCTTTTGGAAAATGAGTCATGCTCGTCACGTTTTACGATGGCCCCTTTTTCTATTCTGCACGCAGGCAGGTTCAAACTCCATTTGTTAGTTTTCGAAGTCATTTGCCTTAAATTGCTGCAACCATCTCTAACCAAACGAAAAGAAAATTTTTTCTCGATCGTTGAATTTATTTGGAGATATGTGAACTATCATTTTTCTGTTTTATGCCCTGGTTGGTGCATTTATCCAATTTCTTTATTTACACATTCATTTTAATCGTAAATTATTTTCTTAATTTTACGCATTCACATTAACCGTAAAATTTTAAACGTGTTAAAACCTTATCTCTAGGAATTCTTCTTCATACAGTCTGATTTAATTAAGATTTTGCCAACGATTGGTCCCTGAGGAAGTGTTGGCCAAAAGACAGCCTAAGTTCTAATTAAAAAACAAAAGATCATAAAATTTTTAATTGTGTTTGTTTAGATCTGTTTATTTGTTCTGTGGCATCAAATCATTATTCCGATATATATATATATATATATATATATATATATATATATATATATATATTCTCGATACGTAATAGAGCAATATTAGTCCTAATATTCTTATTATTGGAGTTTATAATAAAAATATTTGATCACGCACCCCATCAGGCGATATACCTACCAGGTATATTACCTGAGGAGGTGAGTGATATAGTGCGAAAATAGCCCTTGTTTGTCTAGAAAAAAATGGTTTTATTATAATCTCCAATTATAAATATTTTACTAATATATATTTATAGCAGTAATATTCATATTATTGAAGTTTATAATAATAATAATAATAATAATAATATATATATATATATATATATATATATATATATTTAGTGTATCGAGGCAGCAGATAATTTTCTAAACATATACTGTTAAATATAAGAGACAATGAATGTCTATTATGTTTAATCATGAACCGTTTTAAACATCGTATTTTAACTTTAATATAGTGAAAATGTGAAAGACAAAATTCTCCAACATTTGGATAATTTTTTATTAAGTTGGGTTTAAGCTTTCAGCTCACATGAGCCATCTTCAGAGAGGTTACAAGGACGTTAACATAAAAACATCCACCATCAAAGACGGTTTTATCTTAAGTTGACATAAAACTTTGCTAAGCAATGATAACAGTTACCAAAAAAAGCAAACGCAGTTCGTAAATTTGTAATGCGGTTCTAGGACGTCACATCGCGTGAGAGTTCGAAATGATAACAGAACCATATATTTAAATGCAATGTAATGCGTTATGATCAGATTTAAACGTGATTTTATTAAGTGTGGGTTGTTTGGATTTAATGTAGAAGGCCTCTAATATCTGAGGGTTCATTTTTTTTTCGTGTGCAAGAGTGAGGATTATTGTATTGTTGATTAAAATCTGTCTGATATTACCTACATGGCTATGTTTTTCTAAGAAATGTTTAATTGTAATCTGATCAAAAAAGTGACAGGTAAGTCTACGGAAGAGCGTCTTTGATGGTGGATGTTTTTATGTTAATGTCCTTGAAACCTCTCTAAAGATGGCTCATGTGAGCCGAAAGCTTAGAACCAACTTAATAAAAAATTCTCCAAATGTTGGAGAATTTTGTTTTTATTTTCACCTGAAATTAAAGCCAAAATACGACTTTTAGAACGGCTCATGATTAAACATAATAAGCATTCATTGTCTCTTATATTTAACAGTATATGTTTAGAATATATATATATATATATATATATATATATATATATATATATATATATATAGGTAATGATATAAAATCCGTAATCGTTCAAATAGATCTTTTTCATACAAAATATTAAAGAGATAGATCCATACAGAGAGCTCAATGTGTATTCAATATGAGATAGATCAAAGAAAACCTCAACGCATTATCGACACCGGTTATAAACTATAATTTATTTTAACGGGTAAGTTTTAGGTACCCATATCATCAACCCGCAAATTACAAATGGTTTGATTTTATCAGAACATTAAAAAAAAAAAAAAAAAAAAAAAAAAAAAAGCAACAGTAAGTCAAGCTTCATGACTCATAAAAATTTGTTCTCTGGGGGTTTAAAAAATTGAGGGCATAAGTGGTAAAGGACGGAAAGTTAATTTTCCAGAGGTCAAGTGTAGTGGTTGGGAGAACATAGTAACATCTAAAATATATATAAAAACACACACACACACACACACACACACACACACACACACACACACACACACACACACACAAACACATATATATATATTGATGCATATTTCATTAAATAATATAGACAAGTTTTGTCGATTTATTTTATGTAATTTTTTTTTCATATCGTCTGATAAGCTTAATAGCATTATCGTTGAAAGAGGAAAGAAAATCACAATATTGATACTTGTTTTTATTTAACTCTTTCTGAGCTTTCGGCTTACATCAACCATTATCAAAGGTAAAAATAGTGTTGGTTGTAACGGGCAGTTTGTGGGATAGACGATAGTAGTAGTCGTCTATTTTTTTGTGTGGAGGATTGGCAAACACGTGCGTGCATGCTGGAAGTACAACAGCTTGTGGCGTCTCACATGACCACACGAGAGTGGGAACGAGAAATATTAAATATGGAAAACCATAAGGATAACCAATCGCTTCTGTTATCTATCTATCTATCTATCTATCTATCTATCTATCTATCTATCGCTATTATTATTATTATTATTATTATTATTATTATTATAGAAGACTGCTTACTCAAAAGCTATCAAGTTTCAGTGCTCAATGCACCGTCATCAGGCAGTGAAATATGTTCGAGTTACAGATAAGGAATTTTAAAATAAAAAATAATAAAAATAAAATTAAAATAAAAAATGCCACAATATTAGTTGAATTTATTGGAGTGGGTGATTATCATAGCTTAAAAGAAGTGTTCGTGTAGACCAATGAATATTGAGATATTAGAATGTAGCGATGTATGTGTAGACAGAAGGAACTGTAATTTTTATAATGAACGGCATTAGTAGTTTTGCTCCATTAGGTTAATCCTATGCTTTGTTTAGTTTGTAAGTTGACTCAGTCAAGTATGTGCTTGCTAATTTTCCTAATTTTTGGTTTAGTTGGATTAATAAATCTAGGAGTGCAGTTAATTTCAAAGTCGGGTTTGTGGTCTTTGATAACAATGTAGGATTCGATTGGGTTGAGTTCGCTGATTTTTAATTTGTCAGTTATATTTTTTACTACTGAGGTTAATATTATCTACGAAATTATTTATGTGTATGTTGATTTTTTATAATTCTTAGTTTCTTTTTTTTAAAAGAGAGTTGTAGTTAAATGAAGTAATTTTGAAGTAATTATCAGTTTTGTCAGAATGTAAGAGGTTTTTGTTTGATCCAAATATTACCAAACATTATATTGGGAGTACTAAAAACACTTTTAAGGCGTGTTTGTATCAGCATAAGTTAACCTTTTATAATAAACTCTATAGTAACTCAACTTCACTTTCCACATTCTATTGGCGATTGAAAGATGCAAGTAAAACTTCTACAACAAAATGGAATATATTAACAAAAGCTAGAACATGTAAATAATTAAATGGAAAAAGTTTTCTTTGCTTACAAGAAAAATCCTTATAATTAAAATCCCCAAAACTAACTTATCAAACCAACGTAATGAAATAACTACTTGCTGCTACTATAAGATAATTCACACTCTTAAATATATCTAAAATTATCTCAAACTGTTTACTATTTGCTATGATCAATAATTCTGCCCCTTTTAGTTAATTGTATATACCTTAAGCCTAAACTTAATTAACTATTACATTACTGTTTATGCTTATTTTTACTACCAGTTATCTCTAAAATCAAGTAATCCTACCTTTAAAATTAATCATGGCTATACGACTATTTCCTTACATTAAAATTGTGTTTTTATATTAACAAAACCCTTTAAGACAAAAAGTTTATTTTTTATTATTTAATTTTAGTTTCGTCGCATCCAGAATAATGTTGGCTACACTTTTGTTCCATTCTTATTTAACATGACCGTGTAACTGAATCACATTTCACTGTCTGATGATAGTGTATTGAACACCAAAACTTGGTACCTTTTGAGTTGTAGTATGCTACTATTATAACAGTAATAATAACTATATATCTATAAATGCTGTTTTTCTTTTTATAAAAAGTAAAATATTAAACTGTGGAATATATAACCATTAGGTCAAACCATTCTTATATATATATATATATATATATATATATATATATATATATATATATATTAAAAAAGGATTAATTCAAAGATGTTGAATGGCCATTTCGATATATATATATATATATATATATATATATATATATATATTGTTTAATTACTCAGTTTTTGGTCATAATAAAATTAGACCAGTGCACATTTGTATTCAAAAGTGTTCAATACAATTATATTGTAGAACTTTTGAATAGCGTAATAACTCGTTTACAAATGTTATATATATATATATATATATATATATATATATATATATATATATATATGCGTGTGTGTGTTTAAATAAGTTTTTGACGGTACAAAAACGTATTATGGCGTTAAAAGCAAGACATTTTTTTTACTATAGGCCATGATAAATATTAAAACAAGAAGCACCAGTCGACTGCTTTCGTCTCCTTTCGTCAGAACTGTAAATGGGGAAACAAATTATGAAAAGAAAGTCTGTCGAGTTTCGATTCCAGCCAGAAGCCAGTGGATGTGTCTAGCCACACTGATGAGCTGCGAAACAGGCTTGTATGTGGATGACTAATATATATTTAAATGTTTTTGACGATACAAAAACGCATTACATGTTAAAGGCAATAATTTTTAAAATAAAGGCCATGATAAATTTCAAAACAAAAAGCTCCAGTCGACTGCTTTCGTCTCCTCTCGTCAGAACAGTAAACGGGGAAACAAATTATGAAAAGAAAGTCTGTTGCGGATGACATGAACGAATGGACAGGAAAAAAATAATAAAAGTTATAACGTCTAAAGATGCTAGGGACACAGCAAAGCAAGCCCAGGTAAACAGTCCCTTTGTTAACAAAGAGAGGGTCGTCTGGACTTGATGAACAGCGTCTCCAACACCTTTAGATGGAATAACAAGTGTGCTCCGGCCAAAACAAAGAACCAGTTAACACTGAAATCCATAGCACAAGTAGGACTATTTATCAAGTGATCTACAAATTGAAGACCCGTATGTATTTCAAATGGTACCACCAGACGAAAAAATATTTTAGCAGGCACATACTTTTTAATCCTAACATCCAAACGCTGCATCGTTCTACATATATAGTCACGTCCACAACTACATTTAAAATAATAAATAACAGAATTAATATGGTGGGATGGCGGTGGGTAGAACGTCTTTACGCATAGATGGAAGGACAGACTTGGTTTGAAAAACAACACGCACGTTAGCTGCATGATAACACTCACGTGAACTAAATGAAATCCGCTTGGCGAAGGACCCACTAACCCTAACCCAACCACGGCAAACGAAGATAGACCGGACATTTACTAACCGTTGGAGGTTTAATTTTATTAAACCTGCGTCTTGTGCTATGGATTTGTTCGACAACTTCTCCACATCAGTTGGTGTTTTTGTTGATGAAAGAAACAAAACTTCATCCAAGTTGTCATCACCCAACGTTGTTCTTAAACGATTTTAATATATTTCTTTTTTGTAAAAAGGTTGTTCTCTAGCATATATTCTTCCAAATAATGGTGCCACCATTTTTGCATTATTCAATAGACTTTTATATTTTCCGTTTGCCAAAATATATTTCTTAAGAAAGTCAGCAGTGGATTTGAAATTAAATTTTGATTTAAAAAAAAAATCGTGCAAGTCGTTGAACTGATAATTTCTCTGACACTTTCTCAGCAAATTAATTAGATAATTAATGTCGACGTATTAAGTTGGAGGGCCTGACAAAACATCTTCGCGAGCTGGATGTGGCACGGGGGTCGGGGGTTGCCGACCTCTGTGATACAGCCCGGAGCGTCTGTATGATATAAAAATCATATCTGCCTGCTCATGATATAAATATCCTGCCATTGTTAAACGGAGCAGTTAACTCACTATTATACACATTAAACGCTGAAGTCAGTCTAGTCAGAAATGTACACGACTGACAAATGTAACTTAGTCTTCATAACAACACAGCGCCATCTACCATGAACTTTCTTTAGACGTAATAACTAAAAAACGAAGGATTTTCAGATATATGTTTTTATGGATTTTTGTATGAAGAAACCAGCCACAAAGTTCGTAAAAGATTTTTTGAGACCCCCCCCCCCCATATATATATTGATAAGTTGTCATAACGGATGGCGTTTTTTTCTGTAGATTTACTGATAAAAGGTACTTTGGCAAGTAGGCTTTTTATCCTAAAGCGCTCGATATAAGGAGAGAGAGAGAGAGAGAGAGAGAGAGAGAGAGAGAGAGAGTTAATAGTTTTAGTACAAAGAATTTGTCACTTAACTGACCAAATTCATGCCGACTTCAAAGTTTCGTGGCGACACCATTATGATGTCGAATAACTTAGCGTTGCCGAGTGACGACATCATAACGGTGTCCTCATGAAACATCGAAGTTGGCATGAACCTCCTCCAAACTTCTCTGCAGTAATCATATATATATCCGCATAATCAAGCCTGTGACTAGACATCCGCTTGCTTCCAGCCAGGATCGAAACTCAACCGATTTGGTAACAGTCGGTGAGACTACCTCTAAGCTATCGAGAGAGGAGGAAATTTTAACGTGTTATATACATGTAGTATACACAAGGCAGCATCCGAAAACGCAATTTATGATTGAAGAGCAATGCGATATATATATATATATATATATATATATATATATATATATTAAGTAAATCATCGAGCTTTATATTCGACCTCAACAGAATGCAGAAAGCACTGGACGTCCTATATTTGGGACTCAACAGCAGTGCGCATCCACTACCAGGAATCGAACCCAGACAGTTGTGGTTAAGCTGATGTTGTACCAACTGTACCACGGGCCCTGTTGACGAAGAGGTAACGAATTAAGCTCGATGAAGTGCGCTGCTCCTCACGAATTCCGTGGTGGAACTAATCCAAGCTCCTTTGCCCATAGGATAGTGCCTCCCCAAGCCACTCTCCAACCAAGCCGCTAAATCCATAGCGTGTTTCGTGGTTGAAGCACAGAGATATAATTCAAGAACTAGTAGGAGGATTTGAACATATATATATATATATATATATATATATATATATATATATATATATATATATATATAATCTCTCGAACGAACGCTCTCGCGAAAACGTTTCTAATTTAAATTTTAAAATCATTTGTTTCAGATGAAAGGCCGAGGACGATCTGAAATATCAAATATAATAATAGAAATAAATAAATACTGTTAAAAAAATACATTCTTAAACTTACAACATTTAAGTAGTTTTTCCTATATATATATACATTACTGATCAAAAATTTAAGACCACTTAAAAAATCTTTAAAAAAAAAATTTTTTTTTACAAGTAGATTTTAAACTACTACCACTTAAGGTTACCAATACTACAATCTAAAAGGTTATGGAAACAAAAACCTACATTCCAAACATTTATTTTAGAAATTTACATTTTTATAAAATGAGGCGATTTACACATGATCAAAATTATAAGACCAGGGGTATAAATTGTTAGATCTATGGTAATTCCAATGTTTTTAGTTCAGTTAGGGATTAGCAATCACTGCGTAAAGGTGCTACCATGCCTAAAGCAAGCAAACTTACCAAAGTTGAGTGTTCTCGAATTCTAGAATTCCATAAGCAAGGTTTGTCACAGCGGGCGATCGCAGCTAATGTAAATCGCAGTAAAATTGTGATTTGCAACTTTCTAAAGAACAGTGAGAATTATGGAAAAGCAAAATCCTTTGGTAGGCCCCCAAAAATTTCTCCTGCATTGAGTAGGAGAATAAGACGGGTTGTTATGAAAGACGGGGAACTTTCTTCTAGTCAAATTAAGGCAGTCACAGATGCTGATTGCAGTCCCGTAACCATCAGACAACACTTACGACAAAAAGGCATGGTAAATAAAAAGCATAAATAAATTCTTCGGCTGCTTCCACGTCACAAGGTGGACCGCTTAAAGTTTGGTTGTGAATACCAAACATGGGACGTTGAGAAGTGGAAGAAAGTCCTGTTTTCTGATGAGAAAAAATTCAATCTAAATGGTCCTGATGGCTTCCAACGATATTGGCATAACAAAAACATGCCTCCTGAAATTTTCTCCACACGTCATAGTGGTGGAGGGTCCCTAATGGTATGGGGTGCCTTTTCTTACAGAGGGACGATGGAGCTTCAGGTGATGCAAAGTTGTCAAACAGTGGCTGGTTATGTTAGCATGCTACAAAAAAGCATCATTGATGATGGAGGGCCATCGTTTGTGTGGATGGCTGGTTATTCCAACAGAATAATGCTGCAATCCACGCTGCAAGACGGACCTTGACCTTTCTACAAGAAAATGGGATCCATCTCTTGGGACATCCTGCATGCTCACCAGACTTGAACCCAATTGAAAATGTTTGAGGATGGACGACAAGAGATGTTTATCGAAATGGCAAACAATATTCAACAAAAAATGAACTTCGTGAAGTCATCTTCAGAAGCTGGAGCAACATCCCCCGCTCCTTAATGGAAACGCTTATTTCTAGCATACTCGACAGAATTTTTGAAGTCATCAAAAGCAGTGGAGGTGGAACTCATTATTAAATTGGGTTGTTGAATGTTTTCATACACTTTTCATACACTTTTTGTACAATTTCGTAGAATGTGTAAATCGCCTCATTTTATAAAAATGTAAATTTCTAAATAAAATGTTTGGAATATAGCTTTATGTTTCCATAACCTTTTAGATTGAAGTATTGGTAACCTTAAGTGGTAGGAATTTAAAATCTATCGTAAAAAAATATTTCTTTTTAAAGATTTTTAAGTGGTCTTAAAATTTTGTTCAGGAGTGTATATAAAAATTCCGAAATTTACATTCGTTGAATGGCCATTTCAGCGAGAAAATTCTTGCTTTATCAGCAACGATCGAAAACAAAAATTTGTTAATTCAAATATGGTACAAAATTTCTATACTGGAAGAAGCCCCAAAACATAAAACATAATAAAAAAGGGTGTGGGATTAAGAAAGAAATATTTTTTTTATTTAAATTTGTCGGCCGGACATAAGAAAAAGGGAAAAGCAGAAACAAAGATTCATGACTCGATATTAGATGATTTTACATTACGTCTGTATGAAAGAATCAAAAGTTCAAAATTAAACTGTGTCACAGGAATAGAAGTAGTGGGGGAGGGAGGAAAGAAAAAACAAAAGGAGTAGACAGGGAAAGTTAACGAAAAAATAAGATATAAAATTTTTTTTTGTAACCAAGGTAACGACTGACAGTGGTGGAAGGAAGGGAAACACACACACACACACACACACACACACACACACACACACACACACACACACACACACATATATATATATATATATATATATATATATATATAAAGGAAAAGTTAAAAAAGGGAGAAGGAAGAGAAAAGAGACAATATATTATATTAGACTCTGTTAAAAAATTACCAAAAAAATTTTGTTTAAATTAATAAAAAAATCGTATGGTGGAACTATTTAGATAAAAAAATAGGTCTAAAAAGAGAAATGGGCAATAAAAATATAAATATAGAGATAAGTATATATACACACACACTCACACACATCCACACACCAACACCCACACACTCGCACACCCATATTCATATCCATATATGCCCACATACACACATACATACAATTAATATTAATAGGATCTGGTTTTAAGGATTTTACCTATTTGCTCATTCTTTTTGGATTTAATATATATATAAATCGTTTAGACTGATCGTCATTCGTGGTCGAGAAGTCTAAGACGCTCAAGATCACATTGTGGTTTCCCCTATGTGGATATGGATAGGGGTGGCATATATATATATATATATATATATATATATATATATATATATATATATATATATATATCACGTCATAGAGCGATGCTATTTATGCACCTCCTCATGTTGGTAGGATGTGGCACAAAGTCGGTCTAATATGAGGTTTAAGAAACAAGAATTGTTCTATCCATGAAACCGTTTGTGTCAGTATACACATTTTAGGGCAACCAGGAAGGTGCTGCCATGAGGTTCAAGTTTCTGAGACAAAGTATCCCTCAAGTTAATTGTTCCGTGAACAGTCTGAAGATAGAAACACGGCAGAGAAGTAAAGAATATCTAGTGCACTTAGTATTTACTTTCCAGCTCGCGCTGTCAGTTTGGAGTAGATAGACTAAACTATCGCCCGGTTCACACTCCACCCACGTTTATTGAACAGGTGAAGAGGCTCATCCCTTGTTTCCTGTTTAGGATGCGGTTTCTGGTTTTCTCTTTTCCAATCTTCCCACTCTTTTTTTTTTCAATTGGAGTAGATAGACTAAACTATCGCCCGGTTCACACTCCACCCACGTCTGTTGAACAGATGAAGAGGCTCATCTCTTGTTCCCTGTTTAGGATGTGGTTTCCGGCTTTCTCTTTTCCAATCTTTTCACTCTTTTCTTTTTAATTTTTTTCAATTGGAGTAGATAGACTAAACTATCGCCCGGTTCATACTCCTTCCGTAGACAAGTTGCGCTCTGTTCCAAGACAGAGACATAAGTGAGAGATAAAATGTATTTTAACCGCTCGAGAGCAGAAACTACACATGATATTTACCCTACTCCGCCACTGGAGCGAGTTGTGACAAAGATCAGTTTTTAACGTGGGGAACCTGTACGTGTACGCTCATGCTATCGGTCAAAGATTACCCAGCCCTCGCTTATGCAGTAACGGTACAAAGCTGGTCTTAGCTGGTCATGCTTGTCAAAGCTTGTCAAAAGCTAGTCTTAGCTGGTCATTGCTTCCGGGCCGGCGAACAGGAATTAAGTACCTGAGAACAGATACTACACTTTGATTCTAGACTATTAGAATATTACTGTGGTATCATCAGCGTACATGCCTACTTGTGATGTTATGGCATCGGGGAGATCATTGATGTAGATTAGAAAGAGCGTAGGACCTAGGATATTGTGACACAAAGTCAGTGTTTAACGTAGAGAATCGTAGCGCATACGTTCAGGCCATTGGTCAAAGATTATTCAGCCCCCGCTTACGCGGTAACTGGGTACAAAGCTGGTCTAAGCCGGCCATGCTTGTCAAAGCTGGTCAAAAGCTAGTCTTAGCTGGTCATTGCTTCCGGGCCGGCGAACAGGAAGTGAGTACCTGAGAACAGATACTACACTTTGATTCTAGACCATTAGAATATTACTTATGGGTTCAGTCTTCAATGGCTGTCTCTTTCTTTGGTCGGTTTTCTGTCAGAGTCAACCCAATAAAGTAATACCAGAAATAACTATTTGAACTGTTAAGAAAACCAGGTTTGTTTGGTAAAATAACCTCGAATTTTTATACTGAGAGCAAACTGTGTGCACCCGGATAAAATAAGGTGAATTTAGTTGGAATTGCTGACAAAAAGGAATACAAAAGACACAAGACAGAGATAAAGAAACAAGTATTAATTGTTAAAGCAATAACAGAGAAGAAAAGTCCTTGCAA
Source organism: Ascarosepion bandense (assembly GCA_037127315.1). Classification (NCBI taxonomy): domain Eukaryota; kingdom Metazoa; phylum Mollusca; class Cephalopoda; order Sepiida; family Sepiidae; genus Ascarosepion; species Ascarosepion bandense. The sequence goes on along the minus strand of JBBBDQ010001063.1, from coordinate 3,820,022 downwards.
AATTAGTTGTGTTTGCGGCTTTAGAAGTCCAACTATGAAATGTTCTTTAACGTCCAAATAAATTAGACGGCTGTTAGAATGTTCAAAGTAGCCTCAAATAAGGAGAGGAAATTTCCTACCTGTTGTTCCTTGCTAGAACATTTGAAAAAAGAGGAAGATAGAAAGATTTTTTCATTGAGCCCGCCAAAATTAGGTGTCCACTGATTGGTCAAGGAAAATCGTCTCAGCCAATCAAACAGGCCCATTTAGATTAGGGGTGGGTGGGAAGAGAAATTATGTGGGAGAAGTAGTAGTACCCCACCCTTTTTTTTTTTTTATAAAAGAATAAATTCGATAACAGCACAAAATTAGAAAGAGGCGTAAGATAAAGATGTCAGACACGGAAAACGAACTGTTGGAACTCTTAAACAAGGTGGTAAATGTAAACAAGAAGATTCGATTTTCGATTTGAATTTTGTTTAACGGCATATCAACCTATTTGGGTTATTTCATGCCGAAAAATTAGAGTTTAAAGATAATTTTTAATGTTCGGTTATAGTAAGAAAGTTGATTTAGTCAGATTTTGACGAAAAAAGTTTTTTTTTATTTTATTTTAGAAAACTGAAGATGTCTTCTAGTTTCGTATTAAAAATGTTAAAAAAAGTTGTTGGTAATGTTTTTCATCAAAAAGTGTATATTTTTCTATAAAAGTATTTTTATATATATTATATTTCTATAAAAGTATTTTTATACTTTCATAGTGTTTTGACCCCAGTTTGGGGTTAGCTATTTACCCATAGCTGGGACCCTAACAGGTGCTGCCACTCCGGGTCAGAGTGGACCTGGGAACAACAGCAATTAAGAGGTGGTTCCATGCTCCTCACAACCTCTCAATCAGAGGCCTTGCTGCTGGATGCAGTTTACCGTCATACCCTGGACCGAAACAAGAAGAAAGGACTATAGAAAGTATGGTTGTTAGCATGCAGGACAACCCAAAATGCGAACACTAAATTGCAGACGTGGAAATCAAGTAATTACAGGAGTTTATCGCTGAGGATTATTATAAAAGACGATTGAAAATGTAACACGGTGTTGTATAACTACCTATATACAAGAATAGATGTTCCTATCCTCTTAAATACGTTGACACTATTGGAGTAGAGTAGAGCGATTATAATGACTAGCAGTTCGCTAGTAGTGTATCTACTTCACGCAGCGTGCGGGTCTTGTACTTGTTGATATACTATTATTCTCAACCTCCGTTTTGATGATTACTCACGCAATAACATTTTTAAGTTTACAACACACCGAAATCTGATGGCCCATAGCAATAGAGAAGTATGCCTTTCGGAAACTGTTATGGTATCCTCCTACGAAGAATGATCCTTTTGCTATATACCTGCGTGACTTCTAAGGAGCAGGGAAGAGGAGTTACGAACAGTTAGCAGCAGTCAAGTATAGTAGTTAACAAAGCAGTTAACGACCGCTACTAGTCAGGCAGCGTAATAATACCTTCGGATTTACTTATTGCTATATTACTATTTATTAACATAAGTGAATATCTTGTTTCTTGGTTATACTAATACACTGTTTTGAACCTACCTTCTTGTTCCGTGTCTTACTTCCGGCACGAACCGGCCACTAAAACTTTGCGGCGAAGATACGCCACAACTGCACAACAAATTGGCGACGAAGATCCACAACAGAAACAAGGTAAATTATTAAAAAACGGGAAATTATTAAAAATTAAAAAAAAAAGCTGGGGTTTCCAGGGATTCTTCAACGTGTTGTTTTGTTCCATTTTTTATCATTCCAAGTGCACCTAGTATTACTGGCACGATTCTTGTTTTCAATTTCCACATTTTTTTCTATTTCAATTTCCAGGTCTTTATATTTTGACAGTTTTTCGAATTCCTTCGTTGCTATGTTACAATCCGCGGGACAAGCCATATCAATTAATAGGCAAGTTTTTTCTTTCTGGTTTTTAACAATAATGTCCAGCCTATTTGCTTCAATTTTTCTGTCTGTGTAGATGGTGTAATCCCATAGAATGGTGACATCTTCTATTTCTGTAACCGGAGCTGGGTGATGTTCATACCAGTGTTTGTTTACATATTTTCCATAGTGTTTGCACATCGTTCAGTGTAAATATTGCCCCACTCTATCGTGACGATTTTTATATTCATTTGGGGCAAGTATAGAACAACCTGAGATTAGATGGTCTATTGTTTCTTGGTATTTATCACAGAACCTGCATTTTGGATCCACATTATTATGTATAATATTTGCCTGAAAGTTCCTAGTGAAAAGACTTTGGTCTTGCGCTGCAAAAATAAAGCCTTCAGTCTCAGACTTTAATCCAGATACACGTAACTATCGATGAGTATTAACTTTATCAACATTGGATTTATTGGCATGTTCTGGAAATTGACCGTGCAGAGGTTTGTTTTTGCAAGACAATTATTCTTATTATTATTAATATCATTATTATTATTATTATTATTTTCGTTAATTTCTGTTGAACAAACATTTCATTCCGGGTCCCAAACAGAGGTCTAAGGTCAGAGAAAATGTAAATAAATAAATGTAAAATGCAATAAAAATATAAAATAAATTTAAAAAAATATTTGCTCTGGATAATATCCATTGAGCTCTCTATTTTTATCTAATTGATATTTTGTATTAATCAGATAAAATCTTTCGGATTTTCCTCTCCGTCTTCACAGATTGCTATTCTTTTATATATATATATATATATATATATATATATATATTGTTTAATTGTGACAGTGTTTAACTCCAAGTTTGTTGTTTTTCCGTAGTTTTACTGAAAAAAGTGTATTTTGGCAAGCAGGTTTTTTGTCGTAAAATGCTCGATGTTGGGGTGGAGATAGAGCGTTGATAAGTAAAATAGTTTGTCTGTTTAACTGTGTAGATTCATGCGACTTCGAAGTTCTCGGCAGGACATCGTTTCGACGTTCTCACTCGTCAGGGCTGTTTGTTTTATATATATATATATATATATATATATATATATATATTCCTTATCCAAAGAAAAACTATTCTTAAGAAAGTGCTTAATACAAAGTAGAGTTAATAATATTTATTCAGAAATTATACCATGAATATTTTACAATATCACTACAAAAGTAGCAATTTTGTTTCGACACTTCTTGTGTCTTGTCAAGTGATATAGTGTATTTCAAATTAAATGGTTTTAAAAGGTTAAAAACAAGCAAAACCCCTTTAATCAGAGAGGCATTCTTGTATATACAATGTGGACCAATCAGAGTAAAGCAACTTCTAATTTGGAGACTTAAAAATAATTTTGGAAGGCATTAGTATTAATATTTGATTAAATTGAGATCAGCATTATTAATTAACTATTACATCTACTTCATTATTGTTGCGAAATATAGAAAAAAATTTCTAAGTTTAACAATTTATTAGATTTAGAAAGTTATTCATATATTAAACGAGGAAGAGAAAAAACGCACACATAAATAAACCTACAAACATCCAAACATTGTGTTGGGTGCTTGCCGAGTGTTATTGTGTTGATATGTGCCGGATTGTGCACCTGGGGGGAGGATTTTGTTAGAGCGTCCGAATTGCTGATATGTATGTATATGTATGCATTTACTTGTATCTGTGTGCATGTCTTACATGTATTTCTGTATGCTTTTGTATGGGTATATGTGTATATATATGTTTATGTGTATGTATATGTATGTACGTGTGTATGTGTATATATATTCATATTTGTATGTATGTATGTTCATATGTCCATGTATGCATGTCTATATATATATATATATATATAGTCATCCGCAGACAGATCTGTTTCGCTGTAGCACAGCTCATCAGTACGGTTAGACACCTATTGCTTTTTTAACCCAGGATTGAAACCCGACCGAATTGGTGTCAGTCGGCGATTCTACCTCCGGGCTATGGGCGCTGGGTAGAAGAAGGCAGACTTTTTAGCGCGTATATTGTCATTATACACGCCCAATAGCCACATTGCTCTAATTCATTATTGAATGATGGATTCGTACATGCCAGAGTAGCTACTGTTTTTCAAAGTCTCCAATTCTTCCAGAGTGCTCAATCAGGGTGTGAGAGCGTAATGTGTGTGTTCATATATATATATATATATATATATATATATATATATATATATATATATATATGTGTGTTTGTGTTTGTGTGTGTGTGTGTATATATTTATATATGTATGTGTGTATGTATGGAGATAGATAGATAGATAGATAGATAGATAGATAGATAGATAGATAGATGGGTGTAAGTTTGTGGTTCTGGGTTTCACGCTTTTGCGATCGTCAGACAAACTGTTTTAATTTTTTATTTAAAATACTGGATATATGTAGAGATGCGTGTATTGGTGAATTTTTGTTGAAGTGGGATGAAAATTGGGAGGAACATTTGTTGTCGTGACGCCTTTTTTACAAACACAAACATAGATTAACACTTGTACAACCATTGACGTGGGCAGACACATGCACACGCGAGCTAGACAACTGGGGCTCACACAGGCATAACTTCATATGAACGATAATGGACTTAGCATATATATGTATATGTGTGACGTTTTGTGTAGGCATACGCATTTAATTTTAATCTGTGTCTGAAAGAAAAAATTCTAATATTAAAGTACCCAAACCAGCACCTACTCCTGAATTTTAGAAAGGAATTCATTAGTAAGTGCCGACATAGAGCAAAATTTGTGAACATTTAAATTTTAAATTCTAATTTTAGTTTTTAAGAGAGTAAATATACATTTGTTTTTGATAAATTAATTTAATTTTTAAATAGTAATTTTAACCCCTCTACCTTCCTCTTCCTGTCTCCTATGATTATCTACCTTTATAAAATATGAATACTTTTACTAATTTAACCCCCGATTTCTTCTGCAAGTATATATATCTTTTTCACAACATAAATTTTTATTAACTTTTATGAAAAATTTTTAAAATAATTTTTAGAAAGTTTTTTAAATTAAATTTTATTTTATTTTTTTTATTT